>JAJEKV010000015.1:4505666-4591626 GCA_021234155.1 Isoetes taiwanensis | reverse complement strand
TTGTTATTACTTCGTTCGATTTACGTATTGCTAAATAGTGATATTGATGTGCTTATTTGTTGATAGGAAGATCCAGAATAAAAGGCTTGTTATTCCGGATGGCGGATATCTTGGAAGCTAATGACATAGCAGGAAGATGTTAGTCGAGTTTTATTAACAAACAACAAGATCCTCTAGTTTTCATTAATAAAGAAATGCATAATTAATGTGACAAAGGGTTCTTTGGGTTTGTTTGGGTTTGGGGACGGTATTGTGCATAGTTAATTGAAATTATTTTCCACGAGGCAACAAAGCGTAATAAAAGTGCTGCTACAAAGGTGGAAGGCGTTCTCGGGGAAAAAGTGCTTTCTGAGAATGAAGAATGGTGGAGTAGGTTGTCCACAAACCTGAAAGTAGACCTCGATCCACCTCAAGAAAATTGCCTTGAGTACTTCAAAAGGCACGAAGCATTTACTGGCTGGATCTTATAGCCACAGTGCAGAAGCTTGTGGATTCATGAAACATGATTAAGCGGCTTATTCTTTTGCTTGAGAGCGGCTATAGGGCGTCAGAAATCTATATTGTGTTCTGGGATGTTTATGGAGGCTAAAAGCGTTTGCTTGTGCATAAGTTACCCGATCTTAGTCGAGAGGTTATTGGGTGGATTTTTTTTTTTTTGGAAGATGGCGAGAGAGGTTAATTTGGAAGGTTATTATATACATGTCGCGGAGAGTACGGGCTCCGAGGATTAGGCTGCCAAGGCTAGTATGCAAGGATGTGTAACTCTGGAGAAGGTATCCTTTTTTCTTTATGGGATTATGAGATTTTGGGTGCATTGGTTGTTGGGGCATTTGCTAAATTTGCCTAGGATTGAATGAGACAAGTTGCGCCGTAGTATAATCATGGTTTTCAAATGAGTCGTTGCATGGCTTACATTGGTACGCACCACCTCTGAAGATTACGTTCTTTGGAAAGTGTGGTGTCACATTAGCATCTTGTAATGCGGATAAGCAAATCCTGCGGCACACAAATAATAAGCTATGCGGCGTTCCATACTTGTCGGCTTATCTTGTCCTTGAAATATATATACGTATTTTGATGCAATTCCCGGGTGGTACGCTAGCGACCCATGCACTTTAATGAAAGCGAGGAATGGATATAAGTTCTTATGGAACCGCGAGGGCTCATGTAAAAACTGCGATGCGCTGGTGAGAATGGAAGTATGCTCTTTTGGCTCCATATCGGTGGCTCGTTTACGGCCGGGATTGCATAAACTTAGCAGTTTTAGCGGATAAGCAAATCCTCTAACACCGCGAATAATTATGCAGGTACGTTGCATACTTCTCAGGCTTATCTTGTTCAGAAATATAGCCCACGTATTTTGATACAATTCAGTGGTTGCTTCTTTGATTTTGCTTAACCTTAGGACTTGTAAAGATGTCCATAGAGATGCAGCCGAGTTCATTTTCTTTCATCTTAGCGCATTGGCATATATAAGGTACTAGAGATCTCATGTCACGTTGGACGCTTGCATGATGTTAGGTAGGCATCTTTCAACAAACATTTGGATGTAGATTGCTCTCTCCATCGTCGCAAATGGAAGGTGGTTTTTAAGGGAATTTGTTCGTTCCGCCGGTTGGGGTCGTTTTAAAGGGATCTCATGATGTAGCTGAACAGGGCAATATTAAAGTCATTTCAGGAACTTATTTGCGAGAGTACATACTGTTCTTGTTGTATTGGAGTATATTAGAGTGTGTCCCACTGTTTTATCCTAGAAATTCCCATTTACGATCCCATCAAAACCACTTATCTTTAGTTTGTGTACAAATGAAATCAAAACCCTTATGCTAGTTTATTAGCCTGCGTTTTCATTTTGCATTGTTTTATGATTTTTATATTCTATAGGCCTAAACTTTTTGTCCTTCCGCGAGGATCTCACAAACATATAACAATATATATGATAAAACTGATGATTATATGACTTTCTTTTTGCTGGTTTTAGATGCTAGATATTCACTCAAGGGGAGTTTGGGTGTGTTGTATTATTTGTTTATAAATTGCTTGTTTGTTTTATTTGGTTTAGTTTCTTTTGTTAGGGCCGAAGGGTGTAAAAATTTTAGTACCGCTAGCAACACATAACTATCATTAACATTAATTAATACAAACCATTGCATTCAAGCAGAATAAAGATTCCCCTTGACATACCTTTGGTTTTGGGTGCATATTCCTACGAGAGTTCGTAGAGTAATTTAAAATAACACCATTAAATTACATTCTCTCTAAACCTTATGATATTTTGCAAACTTTATTATCTGATATACAAAAACTTGTACAGCCACGCATACCCCACAAAGCGAGAATGGCTATATGCAGTCCGGATCTTGAGATAAGGGGCAAATATGCCCATCAGGCCATTCTCTCGTTGGGGTAAGCTTGGGTAATGAGATAATAACACCCAAACCAAAGGGGTTTAAAGGGGAAATTTTGGGTTCCTGCTTGCACGGACCCCAAAATACCAAAATTGTGTCTGAGATGTTGGCTAGTGTACTGTAGAGCCCATCCCAGGGATTCCAAACCCCGCCCTTTAATTTGGGATTTTCAAGGAAAAACCTTCATGCTTTTCATATTTTTCCTAGATTTGTATCCCATGTTTGTCTTTGGTCGTGCTTCTGGCATCAAACTTCTTCCTCTTAAAACTTACATCCGTTTGCATTAAATCTTTCTTGTTCGTAGTTATATTTTCTTGAATTAAGTCTTTCCTGTTTTTTCCCTTTAGCATGCTTCTTTGCGTACTCCATCTCTTTGCATGCATGCTTCTTTGCATCCTCTGCTTCTTTATTAGACTTTTTGCGTAGCTTCTTTGCATCCTAAATTACTCAATAACATATATAGAATGTAAAATGTTTATTATTAATGCTTATGGGTAATGTGGCTAGGATGCAATGCTCTTTAACTTGTCGACGGGTTCAAATTCACGTGTTGAAATACATTTGTTTCTATTTCCTTCCGAATATTGTTTCTATTCTTTGAATATATTTTTTACGATGTACCTTGTCTTTTTCGGCATGGGCCCATTACCAACTTAGGATATTGTGGGTTATTGGTTTTATACTTTTTCTATAGTAGCATTGATATTTTTCACCCTATGCCGACACCATCACATTTAGATATTGTTTCTTACTATTGTTGGTTTTATACTAGTTGATACTAGTTGGTTTTTTACTACTAATCGACAATAAATAGTCTACTTAGATTATTTATAGTCGATTATGTTTATAACACCTCAAACTTGGTTAGAGTGTTGACTTTTTTTTAGCATTTTAATCTTGTTGGTGTTGTCTTTAGTCCCTTTTCTTAATGTATTTAACTCTTCTTTTCTTCCTTTTTAGATCCACCTTCCCTATTATTTCTACACCATCTTCTTTTAAGCCAATCTGACTTGATATCCTGTCTCATCACCCTAGGCTTTGAAATGGAAGTTCTCTTTTACATTCGGCGGTTTTCCCCTCGGGGTAGTCTCTCACCAAAATGCATGTCGATTGGATCATGGATGCTGAGGGAGGCTGACGATATCTGGTTGTTAGGCTCTTTCTCCATTATGGTGATCTTCTCTCCGCGACAATTTTTTGGGTCTTAGTTCCCTCCCTCCCCCACCCTAAGTTGTGTACATTCATGTTTTCATTTTGATTTTGTGATTCCATTATCCCGTGGCTCATTGACCACCCCTCTATATTTGAGAGGATTCGTTGTTTTAAGATATGATATTATGTCATTATTGGCTGTGACCAGCCCTTCTCTTATTGGAGGGATTGTGATTTGTCATGCGACCCCCTTGGGAGGCTGTAGGAGGCGCGTGATGGCTTTCTATTTTTTGAGTTAATTGCTTCTTTTTTATGTTGTTTCAGGTCATCTCATCTATGGCGACTTTGTTCGTTACTTTTCCTATACGCGTCTAATCGTTGTTTGTTTCTTTTCTCCCTAAGTTCCAGGTGATCATGGCTGTAAGTGAGATGAATCGTTCAAATTCTCGACCCATCTCGTGTTTCCTAGATTTTTTCCTCAATGATATCAACTTTGGCGGCTGGGCTTTTCTTTGGGAGCCATCGGGCCGAGGAAATTTTATCATTAGGGTTTTCCTCCGAAACAGAAAGGTCGGGTTTTCATCCGGTGATAAACTTTCGCCGTTGCCTCTTCAATTGCCTTTCTTACTTTACCATTTCGTCTTAAAGGGCACGAGAGTTGTTTCCTATGGCGGGTTCCCTTTATGATTATTAGTGGGTAGTAGGATTAGTTGGTGGACAAACATTGTGAAGGTGGAGGTAGTCCACCAATTCGATCTGACTACCCACTAATAATCATAAGGGAACTTGCCATAGGAACAACCAGGGCCCCTTAAGGCGTAAAGTAAGTAAAAGAAAGGCAAATAGGAGGCAGCGTCGCGGCCCCATCACTTGGGATGAAAAACCACCGCTCTTTGGTTTTTGAGGAAAACCTAATGATAAACCTTCGCCCAGATGGCTCCCAAAAGAAAAGCCGGACCGTCAAAGTGATATCATTGAGGAAAAAATGAGAAATACGAGATGGGGTGCGTAATTCCGGACGATGCATCTCACACTTTATGGGAGAGTCGAACAAAAAGAAAAATAGCCATGATCACTGAAAACTTAGGAGAAAAGAAAAATAGGAGGCATTAGGCGTTAAGAAAAGTAACAACAAAAGTAAGCCATAGGATGAGATGACACGGAAAAAAACAACATAAAAAAACAATTAACTCAAAAATGAAGCCCATCCGCCCGCATTTCGTTGAAAGCCTCCCAAGTACGTTCCATGACAAATCACAATCCTTCAATAGAGAAGGGGCTAGTCCCGCAGCGACCCGCAGCGATAATATCATATCTTAAAACAACATAACCTCTCAAATCTGAGAGGGGGCTGATCCCGCAGCGACCCGTGATATGGAATCACCAATCAAAATGAAAAACATGAATGTACACCAAGTTAGGAGGTGGGGAGGGAGGAACTAAGACCCAAAAACTTCGTGAGAGCGTAATAATGGAGAAAAGAGCCCAAACAAGGACGTATAGCCTGGAGTCTCCCCAAAATGGCGATCCGGTGATTAATGAATCGCGTATACATTTAATGAGAGACTTCGTCTGGAGGAAAACCGCCGATCAAAGAGAACTTTGTGGCTCTCACGCTAAATATCTACGGCGACCCGGTACTTTCAAACGAAATCCCCGTCCGGCTCAACAACCGCGCAGACCCGCCGTCTACCCGCGCTCTAAGGTGACCCTAGTGCGGGGAGGGACGTTCTGAAAGGTGTCTTCGCGGCGCCCTTCCCCTATGGGCTCCTACTCTTGTGAGGCGATAAACAAGTCGAGAACTAGCATCAAAGCATATAAATACTACCTGAAAGGGTAGTCCATCACACATCCACAAGTGCAAAGATGATAAACATAAGCCGTAAAACATAAGAGCTCCTACCGGGCTCAAACTTCGTGGGAGGATGGCCCGGTGGCTGGAAGCCTCAAGATAAAGCCGGAACCGAGTCATGGCAATGGGGCTGGCCTAAAACAATGGCTAGGGGTTGACCACTCCATCCGCCCCTCCACATTGCACACTTTGCGGATGGGCTAAATCAAGCTCAGCGTGACTCTAGCCTTCGGGATCACGCCAATCCCATGGCATCACCCGCCGGGACTACTCGGGTTGCATCTCCAGTGGTCGATGGGCGGGGAAGGATTGCATCTCCCCTTCCAGGGTCTAGAGGTTCGTGGTGACTGAGAATAAATGGCGACACCACGATTCGTGCCGACTTAACCCCCAAAGCGAGAGCCAAGCCGACACTTGCGGCTCGACCGGCGGGGCGACACCATTGCCCGGGGGGGTGTGGACCCATGCTAAGCCCTCATGAAGTGACCGACCATAAGTCTAGCCCATGGGATCCCCGAAGCCCCACTTTCGGCAGGGGATCCTCCCTCCCACATTGCCTATAGCCCGTTATGTGGTCTTTGAGTCACATCATAGCCTCAATAGCCTGGTGGGCTCCTATGCCTGAGCCGCAACTAATAGGAACTAAGGGATCTAATCTAGGAGCATACTACATATGGCTCTAGGTCTCTACCCCCCCTTCCCAATACAAGAGGAGCAAACATGATCAACCATCATCACATAATCACCATATCATGAGAATAATCATAAGAACATCTTAACCTAATCATCTATATCTAACTACGGTTAGAGTTCCTTGATTAGGGTTCAAGATGATGAATGAGGGTTCTAGGATGGCTCTACCCTAGATACAAGATACTAACTCATCACGGAATGCTAATTCGGATGAACTACTATGACTACTACTCTACATACACCTGCTCCAAAAGCACTCCCTCCCAATCTTGGCGTCTCCATGGTCTTGAAGTGTTGAGGTAGCTCCCACTCCTGGCGATGCTCGTCTCGCGGGGGCTGCCATGCTATCTTTGTGCCCAGCGGGCGGTTCTCGAAAGCGGAGTTTGGCGTGAAGAAGGTTCCCAGACTGTTGGAGCCAGAAAAAGAGGCCTAGGGTTTGGGGTTTAGGCCTTTATAGGTTAGGGTTCACATGTTATGCCATGTGGCTCCAATAGGAGTAGAGAATCCAGGTGTGGCGGGTGCCCAATGGGTTAAGGCCGTGGAAAATGGTCTTAACCTAAGGTTGGCTAAGTTATGTGAATAACTTAGTCCGCCCCTAGTGCCACAATCTATGGTATACAAGGCTATGAAGATAGACTTGTATAGTGGCAACTCAGGGAATATATCGTATTTATAGCGTATATTCCCCTAAACATCACATTCTCCCCAGGACAATCTTTGTCCCGACATTGCAGCTAAAGGTGACAACCTACTCTAATCTGCAAAAGCACACAACAAGAATATATGAACTTAACTTTATTGAAAGGATCAACTTTTCGTTAATTACTTATTATGTAATTATAAAGGTATATTTATAAGTTATACAAAATTATATAGCTATAACAACTATTATTATCAAAGTATACACATATAATATTATTACAACAAATTTAGGAGCTCATAGTTAGTCTAAAATCTATGACTCCTATCTTCTCAAATAACGTGCTCCCTCCTTCATGCTTCCTTCGGCTTTGCACAAGTAGCACATTCACGTTATATAAGTTAATAAGTTTGTGGTTTTGGGGACCACCCCCTTACCTACCTCCTTGAGCGAACTACGGGCTCAAGGTTACCCCTACCTTGCACCCGATCATGGCCCCATAAGGATTTGAGCTTAAGGAACATTTAAGATGCTCTATCGCCGCCCATGATCAAGTGCTACCTTGTACCACGATCCCCGGTCGAGTACACCCGATACATCATGCCCAGGGTTTTCAAGCTAGGGAGCGTCTCCGCGATCCCATCGCGGCGCATGATCACTTTAACCTTCACCATGACCCTCCTATGGCGGTGTGCGTGCCACTTGTCAGCGGCATAGAAACATCCGATCGATGTCCCATCATAAGCCCACCATGCCCTCATTCCTCACTCACATGACCCTAATGGTCATGCACCTCTTTAGTGCGTGTTGGCCTAGAAGAATGCCTTAAAAAGTATCCCATCATAAGCCCTACGTTCCAAGATTACGGCACATGCACTCTACTAACTAGAATACATGAGCGAACTTAAGGCTCACTAAGAAACATACTAAGCTAACCTCACGGCAGAGTCGGCGTCGATCAAATTGGAGACAACTCGCCCATCAAACTTTTCTAAACTCACGGGTATTGCTTCTCCAAATCCTGCTTCAATACCCATGTCACGTCTTCCACGGGCAAGTGCTTCCACTTGACCAAATATTGGAGGAATTGAGACCACCTAGTCCTCTTGAATGACTTATCAAGAAGCAATTAGGGCATAATTTCAACTTGATCCTCAGTCATTTCCAACAAAGTTGGAGTATCCAAAACCTCCTCGGGGTTAGGATCGTGCCTTTTCAATAAACTCACATGGAAGACCCAAAGGGTGGCCAAAAGAGATCCAACTTGGGGCTTGAGGACCCCTCTTCTCAAGATCTTGAGCGGACCCGGCCCACCTAGAGGGGCGAGCTTCTTACAATTGCCGATCTGAAGCTTCCTTGCTTAACCTTTACTTAAGCCAACTTTATGTCACAACAAAACAACTCTCGAGGAGTTTTTATGTCTATCGCTAGACTCTTCAATATGCCCATCTTTGTTGAAGATACTCTCTCACACTTCTACCAAAAGCTACCGCATATATCTTTGCCGTTGTTGAAACTTCCACCTTGGGCACTAAATTATGCCACATAACTATGGTCAAGCATTGATAGCATGGCGATCATGGGGATGACATCTTCGATGACTCTTGCTTCATATTATTATGCGTAATTGACCGGTGGATGTACTTTCGGCCTATTTGGATTACTTGTTCCAATCATAGTTTCTCAGCGTGCTCTCAAAATTGTGTTGAATGCGGTCCCTTTGCCGATTTTGTTGCAAATGATAAGCAAAACTCATCAACAAGTTGGTGCAGCTTCGTGTTGAAGAAGTCTTGCTAAGCGTCGCTAAAGAACTTGGGATCTCTATTGGTGATGATCGACCTGTGCATTCCATGCAGCCTAAAAGAACTCTTATGTAGACCACCGCGGCTAGATCAAAGGCGGTGTTTATGGTGTGGCATGGCAAGTATGTGCCCTTTTGATAAGCTATGTACCACAACCATCAAGGCTTCAAAGCTTCTTGTTGTCCTTGGAAGGTCTGCTATGAAAACCATCTTTGAAGACTTCCCACTTGGCGTCGGCACCCCAAGGTTCAAAACTCCTGGAATTTGAAATTATTTCGCCCTTGTCTGGCGGCTCCATTGACATTCTTGGATATGTCTCGATTATCACGCTTCTTCATACCGGCGGGCGTAGCTACTTCTAATGTTGAAGTGGGCCTTTATAATTTTACATGGCGAATTAGGGCTATTATGCGTGTCATGGAAGATTTTTTTCTTACTTCTTATACTTTGGGTATGCATAGTTGTTCTTTGCTATTAAAGATTACCTTCCTTTTAAAGATATTTGAAGGTTTTCTCTTTCTTAATCCGTCCTTGCACTCTTGTAAGGACTAGCCCATATATTGCTTGAACTCCATGTTGGGGAGATGGCTTCTTCTATCTTCTTGCTGAATTAAGCTTGTCGAAGTGGAGATGGCATTGCAAATTGATGCTTCAAAGGCTTGCCAATGGTGGCGGCATCTTAACATCTCCACGGCTGCATGCTCTTCTATTGATTTCTTTGTAGATCGCGATGTGGTTGAAGAGATTGATGAAGAAACCATCAAGGAATCTTGAAGATGTAGTCCTCAAATGCATACAAGTTGGTGGAGCATTTCATAGACTCAAGGGGCATTCTTGTGAAATCATAGTGTCCATGCAGGTGTTTGAAGGAGTCTTATAATTATCTTCCCCTTCATCCTTATTTCTTTGATTGCGGGAGTTTCGTCGATTTTGTAGAAGAATCTTGCTTCTTGGGCTGATCCATTATGGATTTACTTGTTGAGCTTCCCATGGTTGATATACATCTTTAGACTTCCATCTTGGTAAAAAGGATCCCCAAGTGGGTCAACTCCTACAAGCGCTTCTTGAGCTTTGCTAGCTTCGGAAGTGCTGATTCTATAAAGAGCCTTGCTGATCGGCTCTACGCCTCCGATTAAAAGTGATTTGGACTCTATGCTTCTATAGAGCAAAAGCTCTCAAATTTCATCACGGAGGTATATCATGGGACTTCTTAATTAACTTAGAAATTGGCGAGGGGCTGTTTTGAAGTAGCATCTTCTTTCTTACTCTTATAGTCGGAATTCGACAACTTGTAGCTTATATGCGACCTCATTCCTCATGGCGCGCAAGTTAATTGCTTTCTTGGCATGCGTTTACCACGATTGGAATTACTTAACTTAAATTATAAGGTGCTTGCCCTTTGGTCTTTGGGATAATATCTCTTGCTTATGATAATCAATTATTGCCTTACCCGGCTTTAATATTGCATGCTTATTATGAGGTCATTAATTGCCAATGTACATAAGTTGGTCTTGATGCTCTACTTTGCTTAGCTTAAAGGTTGATGTCGACTTGACTCTTGTTCCATTGGTGCTGCTAATTAATTTCGGCCTTGCCTTAATACTGGCCTAGATTTGGACTTAAGAGTCTTGCTCTTAAAGATGTCCATCATCTAGGAGGTGCAAAATTTACAAGTTAAAGAACTACTTACATAAATCCTATGGCTACAAGTTTAGTAAGCATGACATTACTTTTAGGCACACATAGAAAAAACTATATGATTAGATAATTATTCTTGTTTTAGATCTAATCTATACTCTAGGATCTCCCCTTTCTTAATTATTGCCCTCTTGAAATAGTCCCACCTTTGAGTTGATGCCATCTAAAAAGTTGGTAGGACTTATTAGGTTGCTTCCCTTCATTTGGTCGGATTATTCCTTATCTTTCGGAAGTATTTCGTCATATACATGGTCGGCGATTATCCTATTATTGAATCCTTCTTAGCGGGTGATCAAGCTCACGAAGAGGTTTTAATATGTTGGATATCACCAACAATGTATACAATTATTGTACTCCATACATTTTTTCCCAATCCTTGAAGCTTTGCTCAATTCTTGGGTCCATCTTTCTAAAAGAAAAACAAAAAAAAATCTACTCGAAATTCGTCCCAATCCCATCATGGATATTATCACCCATAATTCTAAGAAACTCAACTATCGATAGGTCCTCTAGCTTGCTTAAAAGGTGGTGTAGTCATTAGTCGTTGGGTAGCAAGGCGATGATCCATAATTTGTTGAAAAATCATCGGTATCCTTGGGTTCTTTGTATAATCATTCGTGTGCCCCTGCTGAACATTCTTTTGTTGAACATATTAGAGCGGCATGATCGTCCTTAATGTTGATTGATTACCTTCATTAACAACATTATCCCTCTTATTGGATTTTTTGTCCGGATGTAGTGGCGTTGTTATAAGGCAATGATTGCTTTACCACTTCCCAAACTTCTCTTCTTGAGAGGGTTAATGTTCATCCATCTGGGAGAATCTTTTCATGTTCAATTAATAATGTTGGTATTTGGTTGATGCCTCTTCTTGATGATTCTTCTAACCTCCAATCTCTGATATTGTTGCATTGATCTTGAGTCGATTCTATTCTTTGATCGCGCTTTTGGTTGCATCTTTCGTTGTTATAAGGGAAGAAGTTGACAATGATTGAGTATATTACCACTTCTAACTATACCACTTAGTCAAAGTCAAAGCATGCTTGGAGTCCAAATCGATACTATTATGGCTGTATATATACGTGATAGTTGCCCTTCCTCGGAGGTATGTCAGTCTCATCCTTTAGGGCTCTTGATATCATAAAGTCGATGAAGTCGTCTACTTGTTGGTGGCATAGTTGTGACATTAGTCATCGATGTGGGGGCGTTCCTCGAGACAATATGTCACTTGGAGAATATCCTTGACTAGGAGGTGTTCCTCCCTAATGTAATCAATTTTGTAAGTGACATGATGCTCCACAACATTTGCATAGCCCTCTTGGCAATTCTTATGTCTATCCTTGATGTCTTAATCATCCTTCCTATAGGCTCTCCTTTATTCTTAGGTGTTTGGGCTTCCTATACACCCTCTTGGCTTTTGATTTTGCTGAAGTTTCCTCCATAAGTTTGCCCTCTGCTTTCAATTCGTTGATGTTTCGAGTGTCTCCACCGCCGAGGGGCTCGAGGGGGATCCGGAGCGAAGGTTCTCTGACCTATTTCTTGCCCTAAGGTGCACAAGGCAACTAATACTATCACAAGAACAATTACTTATGTCTACTTACTCTCTGGTCCCTATTTTTATACCTTTATCCACTCTACCTCAAATGACCCACTTGGCATTTGGCACTTTACTAGGCGAAGGTACTTATTTACTATTATGGGGTGGTAGAAGGGACTCATTCTTTGGGTGTACTTGGTGTGCTAGACTAAATTACCTAGATAGAATGAATTCCTAGATAATTATCTATGATACAAAAGGCATGGCTGAAGACTTGATGATAGTGCACCTATAGCGTGTGTTGGTGTATCATACCAGCGATGTGACAACAATTTCTAAGTTTTTAAGAAAAATGTTTAATTATACTACCTATATGTAGACAAGAGAATACTTAGCAAGATAAGGCGACAACTAAGGTATGATGAATGCCGATCTTTGTCTCTATCTAGCTTAAGGATCTTGGTTCCAAGTCTAAAGGCTTGGCCATTAATATTATCTAACATTATTAAAGCTTAAATATAATTAAAATTATAATTCAAACATAAGCGATGCCGCCCTTAGTGGTTGTACGGGGGTTCAACATGGATTGGGTGGGGTACTACAAGACGCAGGAATTTTTTGGGGGTTCAATGGATTGAAAAGGGTGGGGGAGGTTCAAAGTGCAAAAGGTAGAGCGGCATATGTACTGGGACCCTTTTCAATGCAATTTTGTGGGAATTCTTTTTAAGTTGAGAACGCACACCCATTTGGCGGTTTCACCTTGTACCTTGATTTCTATAAGATAAAAGATTCAACAATTTCAGGAACTATAAGAGCTTAAAATGCTTATTTGGGCCAATTCTAAACTAACTAGCAACTTATTTCATACCAAAAAGATATCTAAAAGTGCAAATATGGGCAAGCTAGGGGTGAATCATGGCGGATGGCCCTCGCGTCTTGGGCCAACCTTTTGGATATTTTTAACAAATCGATCTGTTTAGCCTTGCACCCATTTAGTCTCTCACCGGGTGGGCCAATTCTAGCTATTTTTGGATATTTTTAACAAATAAAACTGCAAAAGTGCTACATTGCATTTCTAGACAATTTCTAAGCCATTCTAGCAACTTTTAGTTTAAAGTGAAATTTGGATCAATTTTGCCCTAAATCAAGTGACTATGCTACTTAGCCAATTAAGAGTATTTTAAGTAAGATGCAAAGGATTCTACTACAATTAATTTATACAAGAATATTTTTTATATCCTACAAGCAATTAATTTATAGTAAATTTACTTTTGATGAGTAAAAACAATGTACACGAAAACAAATATTTATATAGTTTACTAAGCTGGGGTCACGGCTTCTCTTTGCGAATCCTCCTCGTAGGGTGAAGGTCTTTGAAATCTTGTCATCCGGCTTGGTATGGGATGGCGAGAGGTTGCCTTCTTCAAAAAGGTTGTACCAGCTCCGCCCCATTTGCCCTCTGCAGGCTCGGACCATCAAGGGTGCAGATCTTGGCCTCCCGGCTTTGGCGCCGTGGCGAGATCCCGCCATCGTTGATGTGGTTCGATAGTAAGTAGCCCATCTTGAGCTCCTCAATAGACCTTTGATGTAGGCACTCAAAAGAGAGTTTACGGATCATCGACCGATGCACTTTGTTGGCAATGTGCTAAGTCGTTGCTCCTCCACGAATAGTGAAAGCGATTAGATGCGAAGAGCTTGAGTGGCTAAGTTAGCCGTAAATGCGGCCTGGCCTCCTCCTCCTCTTCTTCTAACCTCTTGCTCCCCTCCCTCTTGTTCATTTGTGGTCCTTCTTGGGTCGGGGCCTCAAGAATTTGCTTGTCGCCCCGCCCAGTGTGAGTGCTTCAGCGTTCGGTGCAAGCTGGAGCTTCCAACCTTCCCTAGCTACTTGTTTGGTCCTCCCAATTTCCCAGAACTTAGCTTCCTTGATGGTGGCCTCTTGGCGATCTTGCCTCTATCTCCCGGCTCCCTTTGGATCGATCTGCTTCCAAATTTGTTCGTTTGGTGGACACTCTTGTGGCAGCCTTTGACGTCTTGAGATTAGCTTCTAATTAAGCCTTACAAGGGTAAGAGGGAGGTTCAAGCTACCTTTTGGGAACTTCTACTTAGGAGTAGAGGCTTCCATAGGTTTATTAGCTACTTTTTCTTAAGAGTAAATTTTATTATAACTATGGGTTAATAGTTAAGGTACTTCCCCTAATCACTTAACTATTTTTCAAATTTTCCTAATTCCTTTTGGGCCAAGTAGTGGTCATTTCACGCCATTTCTTTCAAGCTTTATTTTGAGCGATTTCTCATTCAATTTTTCACTTGAAAGGTGCGGTTCATGAACAACTTGAGCTCAAATTTACTAGAAGGTTTCTTTTGACTATATTATCTCTACCACTTAGACTATACTTAATCTAATTACGACCCTACTAATGGGAAAAAAATTTCTCCCACTCGGTTCAAGACTGGAATTCTCATTCCATTGATTAGCCAGTTAGTCTACCTATTCAGGGATATGGTCAGTGCTAGCTCTTGGTCAACCAAGAACATTGCTCTGATACCATTGTGACGCTCCCTGCTAAATATACGGCGACCGGCCGTACACTCGGCAGGAAATCCCCCGTCCGGCTCAACAACCGCACAGGCCCTTCGTCTACCCCGCACTCTAAGGTGACCCTAGTGCAGGGAGGGGACACGAAGGTGTCTTGCGCGCCCTTCCCCTATGGGCTCCTATAACAGCGGAAGCGATAAACAAGTCAGAACTAGCATCAAAGCATATAAATACTACCTCGAAGGGTAGTCCATCACACATCCACAAGTGCAAAGATGATAAACATAAACCGTAAAACATGAGAGCTCCTACCCAGGCTCAGACTCGTAAGGAGGATGGTGGTTGGCTAGGGCCTCAAAGATAAAGCGGGGCCGAGTCATGGCAATGGCGAGGCTGGCATCTCGCTAATGGCTAGGGTTGACCACTCCATCCGCCCCTCCTGTGCACACTTTGCGGAT
This sequence comes from Isoetes taiwanensis, assembly GCA_021234155.1. Taxonomy (NCBI): domain Eukaryota; kingdom Viridiplantae; phylum Streptophyta; class Lycopodiopsida; order Isoetales; family Isoetaceae; genus Isoetes; species Isoetes taiwanensis. Next base: position 4,576,850 of record JAJEKV010000015.1, on the reverse strand, counting down.
GGGCTAAATCAAGCTTCTGGCGTGACTCTAGCCTTCGGATACACAATCCCATGGCATCACCCATCGGGACCTCCAGGTTGCATCTCCACAGGTCAGATGAGGCGGGAAGGATTGCATCCCCTTCCGGGGTCTAGAGGTTCCGTGGGCGGCTAGAGAATCGTGGCGACACACGATTATTACCGACTTAACCCCAAAGCGAGAACCAAGCCGACACTTGCGGCTCTCGAGGCAGGGGCGACACCATTGCCCGGAGGTGTGGGACCCATGCTCGGCCCTCACGAAGTGACCGACCATAAGTCTAGCCCACTATGGGATCCCCGAAGCCCCCACTCGGCGGGGATCCTCCCTCCACATGCCTATAGCCCGTTATGTGGTCTTTGAGTCACATCATAGCCTCAATAGCTGGTGGGCTCCTATGCACATCGCATAACTAATAGGAACTAAGGGATCTAACCTAGGAGCATACTACATATGGCTCTAGGTCTCTACCCCCCTTCCCAATACAAGAGGAGCAAACATGATCAACCATCATCACATAATCATCATATCATGAGAATAATCATAAATCTTAACCTAATCATCTATATCTAACTACGGTTAGAGTTCCTTGATTAGGGTTCAAGATGATGAATGAGGGTTCTAGGATGGCTCTACCTAGATACAAGATACTAACTCATCACGGAATGCTAATTCGGATGAACTACTATGACTACTACTCTACATACTGCTCCAAAAGCACTCCCTCCCAATCTTGGCGTCTCCATGGTCTTGAAGTGTTCGAGGTAGCTCCCACTCCTGGCGATGCGCTCACGCACGGGGGCTGCCATGTTATCTTTATGCCACACAGACGGTTTCGAAAGCGGAGTTTGGCGCCAAGAAGGTTCCCAGACTGTTGGAGCCAGAAAAGAGGCCTAGGGTTAGGGTTTAGGCCTTTATAGGTTAGGGTTCACATGTTATGCCATGTGGCTCCAATAGGGTAAGTCCGTGTGGCGGATGCCCAATGGGTTAAGGCCACGTGGAAAATGGTCTTAACCTAAGGTTGGCTAAGTTATATGAATAACTTAGTCCCCCTAGATGCCACAATCTATGGTATACAAGGCTATGAAGATAGACTTGTATAGTGGCGGGTCCAGGAATATACGTATTTATAGCGTATATTCCCCTGGAACGTCACAAACTTCCATTTCAAAGCCTAGGGTGATGAGACAGGGATATCGAGTCAGTATTGGCACAAAAGGAAGATGGTGTAGAACAATAGGTAAGGTGGATCTAAAAGGAAGGAAAGAAGAGTGAAATACATTAAGGAAAGGGAATAAAGACAACAATTCATCAAAAATGCTAAAAAAAGTCAACACTAGGTTTTAGGTGCTACCAATATAAGTTTAGAGCAAAACCAAGTTTGAGGGTGTTATAAACATAATAGACTATAACAATTTAAGTAGACTATTTAAAGCGGCCGATAGTAAAAACCAACTAGTATCAACTAGTATAAAACCAACAATAGGAAGAAACAATATCAAATGTGATGGTGTCAAGTATATCTTGGTGAAAAATATCATGTTACTATAGAAAAAGCGATATAAACCAATAAAACACAAGATCCTAAGTTGGTAACAAAGCGTCCATGGCATAAAAAAGACAAAGGTACATTAGAAAAATATATTCAAAGAATAGAAACAAATGTATTAAAAAGAAAAGGAAAATAGAAACAAATATGCTGAGAAGAAAACATATTCGAGAAAGGAAATAGAAATGAATGTACTTAAAAGAAAACAAACTATGTCAACACATGAATTTGAACCCGTCACCACAAGTTAAAGAGCATTGTATGCTAACCATTATTACCCATAAGCATTAATAATAAATGATTACGTTCAATATACTTTATTAGGAGTAGCGGAGGATGCAAAGAAGCATCATGTCGACGAAAAAGCGGAGCATGCAAAGAAGCATGCGGAAGGGAAAGCGAGGAAAAACGAATTCGAGAAAAATATAGCGAGAACAAGCGAGGGGATTGGCGGCAGCGGATGTGTTTAAGAGGAAGAAGTTTGATGCGGGGAAGCAAGCACCGGTACAAGCGTGGGATACAGCGGGGAAAAACATGAAAAAGCATGAAAAAAACAGGCCTACAAGCGGTCGGGACATAGCTATATTACACTTCTGAGAGAAAAGAAGGAGATGATGATGTGATCAAAGCATATGAGATAGCGAAAAATTTTGATTTGGGTTTTAGATTCCACGATGATAAACACGGTGACAAATCCAGGAGAAAAACATACAACCCTAATTGAACAACGGGATAAAGAATGAAAAGCCCTACAGCGAATATGAAGATGCTATTGGTGATGCAATCAAAATAGCTATAGAACAAGAAGCGACAAGTGATGCTTGGCACAATTGATGAGAAGCAGCCCACAATTGCCAACCAAAGATTTCTCATGCGAGATAAAAAAAACATGTTAGAGATAGAAAAATTAAGAAGCATTCTTGAACACCGAGAGAAAAGAATAAACTTCGAGATTAGGTGCTACCACCACACCAAAGAGAAGCATCGGTATGCCATAACTTGAGAAAAGCATACAACATAACTAACATGGCAAATCTCAATGAACAAGAGGAATGAAAGTGCAACTAAGACCCAAAAACTCTTGAGAAGATGCGATAATGGAGAAAGAGCCCAAACTGCATTATATATAGCCTCGTCTCTCTCCAAAATGGCGATCCGACGGTGTCGAATCGCATGCAATAAAAAAGGGATAAGGTCTTCAACATTTTTTTGTTAACCTTGAATCATCGGATTCAATATCCTCTATAATACTACAAGAAAAGCTTAAACAAACTTTAGAAGCCGAACCATGAGAACCAAAAGCATGGCCGAGAAGCCATGATCAAGCACTCAATAAACCTCTCTCGAAAACCTATGAAAAAAAACAAGAAAGATATCAAAATTTTAACAAAATAATGGAATATTAGAACCCAAATACTTACCATCTTCAAAATCGGTGCTTCAAAACAGTTCTTAACGACTCTAAACAAGAAAAAAGCAAGTTAAAACTTGCATGCAACAAGTTTTATTATAAAAGATCTCGAAACCTCCGTACTCATCAAAAAACCTCTGTAGGCTCGTCAAAAACCTCTGTATATTCGTCAAACTCATACAACAGCTGATTAAAAGCCAGTGTCCAAGAAAAAACCACCGAATGCCATATGGGACACAAAAAAATTGCGTGCCATGGCAGAGAACTTTGACGATGGCAAAAAGAAAGGAAGAACACATCGACAACAAGCTTTTATATAGCTCCGCCAATGTCGGGGAACCGCAGGGTGTCGCGTCTTGAAATTACCCTAGTGTGTCCTTTTTACGTCGAGTAATGGCACCTTTCGAGGCCATTATATAGCACCTAATGGTTGCTAAATTTTTTTTGGGTTTGATTAAGAAGTCTTGACATACTTGTAATGAATCCCCTATGAAGTGGCAAAATTTTTTGCAGGTCCCAATGGTTGGACATGTCTAGTTTTGTAGACTTGCTATTTGTGGCAATGTTTGGCCTAAGATCATATAGTATTTGGTGGTGGATTGTTACACTATATTTTGTGATAAAATTTTGGCATGGCGTGAAGTTTAAGCCCGTCGCCTATAGATCGAGGTTGGTAAGCTGGACCACTTTTGGTGGAGCAAGCACATGACTTGCCATTCCTGGGTGCATTCCTGCTACTCTCCTTGGTTGCATGGTACCTATCCTCTGTATTTACAATTTGTGGTTCACAGCTTTTGTGCTTGCTCCATTCTGGCTAGCTCTCAATTTTGACTTGTGGTTGAAGCTTTGTTGGTTGATATTCGGCTGCCACAACAGCTCGATTTGCTGTCGATTTATTGTTGCTTGTGTTTGAAGTGTTTGCCCTTGTACATGGAGCTTTTGCCATGTTTTTTGAGCTATTAGTGGTTGTGTAAGATGCCTATGCCATTGCATATATATGCCCCTACTTGGTTTGTATTTAATCCTAGATGTGTTGTTCATTTGTTTTCTTGTATAATTCAAAGCAAGCAGGCGTTGCTTTGGGGAGAGAAGGTATGGATTAATGATGATCTGACAAAAGAACAATATATTGAGTACAAACAGAAACTTTAGAAATTAAAAGATGCAAGGAAGAATGGACATAAGGCATTTCAGAGGAAGGGACATGTTGGTGTGGAAGAAAGGAATGTGAAAAATGCAGCTGTATAGGAAACAATGACCGTCAAATTTGCTTGTTGGAATATCAATACACTAAAACAAGAAAAAGTTGACACTATGGGGGACATTTTAAGTAAAGTAGATGTAATATTCTTTCTTGAGACGTGTGAAAATGAAGAGGTAGGGCTTCCTGACATTATGGAGTTTAAAATGATGCATTCAGTATGGAATAAAAAAGAATGGAGGCTTAAAGGTTTTGGTGGCATTGCTTGCTATGTTAGACATGAATTTACATATTTAGTGACAGTATTTGATAAAATGGCATCACTTTAGTATATTTGGATTGAAATACCTGGACAATCTGGAAGAATTTATGTTGCTGGTTGCTAGTTTCCACCAAGAGAATCTCGTGTGTGCAGTTCTGATAATTTAGACAAGGATGATTATTTTTCTCATTTGGAACAAGATATTTTAGCGTTTGGTTCCACAGGCGATGTGCATTTGCTAGGTGATTTTAATGGATGCACAGCACAAAAACAAGCAGCTATAGTTAGTCCAGATAGAAATTCAGAATGGATGGAGATGCTTGATGAAGATGAGCTATCAATTTCTGGATGGCATAGACACTCTGATGATAGGATTAGATGGCATAATCCACAAGGATACCATGTTTTGACATTATGTAGTGGTCTTGATATGATTACATGTAATGGTATAGCCAAATTTTTCAGCTCTGGAAAATGTACTTATAAGAAGAAGAAGAAGAAGAAGAGATTTTAATGTCACGCCACAAGGCAGCGTCCTATCGGACATGTGACACTTTACAACACACCCAGATGGGTGACACTTTACAACACACCCAGATGGGTCCTGCCCCCACCACTTTACATTGCTGAAGTGGGTCCTTCCCCCACCAACTTTACATTGCATGGCCACTTTCACAACGAGGCGTTGAACCCGTGACCTTGGGTATGGCAGTTTAACGTCTTACCACAAGTGTTATGGACTATATTTTAGCCAAACCAACGTTTATTAATCAGATGGTCAATCTTTCTATGGCTGCCATCACTCAGACTCCCCCCATGTGTAGTGAAGGATTTATTCCTTCTGATGCGACACTCCCTGAACCTATACGATGCTCCCATCATATAAATACGGAAAATCCCCTCTTCCATGGCGACTACTCCACCATAGAAAGGGCCTCCGTCTGACTCGGACCACTTGTGATGGGCAAGTGTCCGAGTGAAGGACACGGAGGTGTCATTCGTCCCACGCCTTCTATGGGAATCCTATATAGTGGAAGCGTACATACATGTTAGCACCTAGCAACAATACAAATAAATAATATACCACCACGAAGGGTGGCCCATCATCATCAATACGAATGCAACAGAATACCAACATAACAAAGGAAATGCATCATAAATAAGGGCTCTACCCCGGCTCAGACTCATGGGAATCAACTAAGGGTCAAGGCCCTCGAATAATGACAGACAGAATCATAACAATGGTGTTGGCTGGCATAGAACAATGGCCAGGGTAGTCCACTCCATCCGCCCCTCCTGTGCACACTTTGCAGATAGGCTGGAACATGCTATGGCGTGGTTGTAGTCTTCCGGAGACGTAATCCCATGGAATCACCCTATGGAACTACTTCGGGTTACATCTCCTCGGTCCGATGAGGCAGGTCGAAGAGGCGTCCCCTCCTCGAGCATGACGGATCCCTGGGTGTGCTAGAGAACCCGTGCCCCCTCAGAGACCCCCGTGTTCGTACCCGACTTACTCCCCTAAATCTAAAGGCCGGCTCACCTGCCCGTTCGAGCCCAGGGCGCCCAATCGTATTGGCTCGATACCTACGACCCAGGAAGTTTCAGACCCATACCTAGCCCTCTCCGTGACTGGCTATAAGCCTAGCACACTGTAGGAGTCCCGTAGCTGCGCTAGGCAAGACCCCACTCCCGATTCACCATCGTACTCGTTATCTGGTGCTGAATCACATCATAGCATCCCCAGCCAGGTGGGCTCTTGTGCACAGGCTACATTTAATGGGATTTAAGGGGTTCTAGCTAGGAGCATCACTAAATCTAGATAGCCTTTAGGTCCCTACCCCCCTTAATCCAATAGAACACAGGAGGAATAGAATCAGATACAAACATCCATCATCATCATCATAAGTAGATCATAGAATAGAATCTAATCATCCATCTACTCAAAGAAGGGTCAGAAGAATACAAGCTACGCTAAAACTAACCGCTATCATAGCTATCTCTCTGGTTCTCCATTCTTCGGGCTGGAACGTTGGCATCAGACGACGACTTTAAGGAAGTATGGGCAAGCCTTTCTAAAAAGCAAGAAACAGATAAGGAAAGGGAGACCTTCAAGCATATAAGAAGGAAGGTAACTTAATATATCACAAGAATAAATTGTATGTACCAAGATCTTCGGGAGTAAGGAAGTTGATACTCCACGATACACACAACAGTCCCATATCTAGGCATGCAGGGTTCATGAAGACCTATTTCAAGATCAAAAGTAGTTATTTCTGGGCAGGCATGAAGAAGCAAATAGCCAAATATATTCGGAAGTGTCAGCTATCATAGAGGAAATTTGAGATCTCATTTCATCCCTATAAGAATCCTCCAATGGAATGGCTACCCTCTATTAACTGCAATTAATGCAGCACCAACAACTTCATTGCTATTGTTCTCCCCGCATAACTTTTGATCCACTTATCAAAATGTTGCGGCGTTTGTTGCATTAGATGCGGAATGAAAAGATCTTTCCAATGATATATGGTTACTAGAAAAAGTGCCCAGCGTTGCTGGGCTTTTCGTTGGGATTAAATTCCAAAATTGGTAGAATTATGGTTGATAGCATCTAGTTGGACATATATGGTCGTTCTTTAGTTGGGCATAAAATCATTTATGGTCGTTCGTTAGTTGGGCATAAAATGTTTTATTTATTGAGGTTAAATTTGTGTGTGGAAGCTTGATTGTCTTGCAAGGGTCTCATATTCAATCGAACTCTGGCACTTTGTCCAAAGTGAGTTCCACTCTTATCATAGAACATCCTCATTTGCATATATCCAATCGAACTCTGGCACTTTGTCCAAAGTGAGTTCCACTCTTATCATAGAACATCCTCATTTGCATATATCCAATTGCAATCACTGAAGGCTGACATTTTGTCAATGATTTCTTATTGATTGCAGTCTAGATTTTTGTTGTTATATAATTTGTGATAATTCTGAATGTTCTTTTCTACATCTAATCTATTAGTGGGTGTGACATGTTGATGGAATTTTTAGCTTTTGACCAATATTCATAGGAAGTATATGGGTGGAACCTACAAATGCTCTCTATATTTGTAACTCTTCCCTTGAGACTTGATTTGAAGAATTTTAGGTGTTGAGTTGTGAGGGTTTGAAGGTTCTCTAATATCAACTCTTCAAGAACAAAATTAAGATGAACAATAGTCCTAACAGAATCTCCCATAGCTATAGCTTGTTTTGGTAGAACATAAGGTAAAAAATAAAAGTTATTTTTTAAATTGCTTGTAACCCGACTCTATATTGATGATATGCATATATCATGAAACCATTAACATGGAGTTTCAAAGGTAGATGATCATTGAAATCAATTCAAAAACGCTTTTAGTTTGTTCAGTTTTCGTATTTGTAGGATCGGTAAACTTGACATCCATTAAGTGTGATATGTCTTTCGATCTTCTTGGAGAGTACTAAACCAGTACATTCATTTGATCTTTACGCTCTTGTTCTCACAGTTGCTGCTCAGTGAACCAGATATGTAGAAAGCCCGTCCACAGTTGTAGAAAGCTCCATCGGCAATTGTTGCGGCAGCTACTGGTATGCTTGGTACATCATGTCGTACATAAACATGATCTTTCCCTCCACGTTCAAGGCTTACCTGAATTAGATTAGAAGGCATGGTAACATAACTTTTGGTCATCTCAATCTCGAATATGCAAATTGATAAGAATACTATATGTCTTAAATTTTGACCCATCTAGTGTATGAACATGTTAAAGACATACAGTTACAAAACCTTGAAGATATGTGACAACAGCACAGTATAGCAACTATACTTTAACCAGGTTCAACGCTGCTCTCTTTGCAACTTCAACCCCAGTTTTCTGAGAACCGGTAGGAAATAAACGACCGAGACCATCCAATGATGCTATCTTTGTACCTGTTGAAGCTTCTCCAGTGGCAATGATAAAAGACATCTTTAGGAATTCCTGCCTAAAGAAACGTTCAAAAGTGAGAGTGAAAATTGCTAACCAGATATTTGAAAATGAAACAAGCGCGGAAGAATGTAACCTCATGCAAAAGATTTGTGATCTCATGTCCGATTAAAGAGATGCATATTCACTTGGTTTATATAACACTTTGAATTTCGATAAGAAGAAAGCAAATTTTGCAATTACATTTATAGAGATGAAATATGGATAATTGCGGCAGGATATTTGCCACCGCAACATTACAAATCTGATGGTGCAACATTACAAAATCTGATGGTGCGGCATTACAAAATACGGTGGAAATCAAAAGCAACATTACAAATACGATGGGTGCGGGGACCACGTTTTGCGAGGTTTTTCGGTGGGATTTCCATTTCCTTTTGTTGTTTTGGTACCGATTTAGTGTTTGCACCCATGCTTCAAGAGGAGTAAATTGAGTATTTTTCCTATTCTTGGCTAGTTGAATATAATGTCGAAGTGATGTAAATGCCTTCGGATCTTTATATAATTCAGAAAATTCGAGTAACAAGAACATGCAACATTATCAGGTACTCATTTATCGGTGTTTTAAGGATATATGACACTCAAAATAAATTACGCTCACCTCGGCTAGATTCACCCGACTTAAAGGAACCACGAACATGCCATTGAGAATGCGGATCCCTTTCCCGATGTCGCGAATTATGAGCCATGATATAAGAAGGAAGCCTTTTGAAGGCTCTAGCTTATCCTCTCAACAACAAAAAATAGCTTGCTTTAAAAACTTTAAACCCGCACCTGATCGGAAGCTCCTTCACTGCAATAACAATGGGTGATATACTTGTCGATCAAAAGCCAGAAAGTAGAAAAAGAAACGTTCGATTGGTGAGAGTCTTGGATATCTCTCTAACAGGAAAACACCCTGATTTAAAAAGCGAAATCCTTGAATCTTTCTGATTAATATACTACAAAATGTAGATAGTATTAAGAATGTTATGCATGCCGAGACAACCACTATTAAGGCCGTTTTCCTTGTGATTCTGTTCGTCCCTAAATCATTGTCAGAAGCTAAGCTGTTGCTCTTCCCAATATCCACCAAAACTTATGGCTCAGGTTCAAGACCAAGATTCTAGCCTACTTAAGCATTTCGAAATGCACAGCTATGTTCAGAAGCTTCATACCTTGGAATCTTCCCTCTGCATAGAAACGATATTGTTCTCTCCCGCTTTGTGGCATAAAACTGCCCAAACTTTTGCAATCTGTGAAACTTGTTCGGAAACAAACTGTCTGGACTGCACCAAAACCTGACTGATGCTAGACATAGAGTTCCCTGAAAATTTCGCAGACCAAGATACTCAAACAAAAACTGAATGATGCTAGACGTAGAGGGTCCCTGGGAATTTAGCAAGCCAAGATACTCAAATAAAACACTTAAACGCCTCTGTGCTACAGCCAATTTGTAGAAATAGAAGACCAACCATCTGAGCAGCCGATTTGCAGAGAATAAAACCTAATGTAAAACCAAATATAGGCAAGCACAAGAAACCATGGTTTCAGAAAAAGGGTGCAGGCCCGCATCAGGCCGGTTTGGGGCAGCCACAAATAAACCAACTACAAAAACATCAACAATCGAAAATTTTGTAAATCGATTAATTTATAAAGCATTCACGCTCGTGATTTGTTAACACCCTATAATCAACTCAAAAAAAAAAAAGTGAATGGGCTCCCGAAATAACGCCATACCGCTTGGATTTTTGAATAGAAGAAATAGTGAGAGGAAGAAGAGCAAACATGGTCGCAACCCTTTCTCAACTGTATTTTATAATCTAACGGATTATAAAAACTGGCAAGATCAAAACTTATCTGAAGAGCTTCTGCAATGAGAAACCGCATCACATGCTTTGAACTCTTGCATTCCAGCACCATTATCAAAGAATAGTGTCATCTTCTTGAAGGTTGTACCAGCCATAGGTATGCAAAGAAAGAAATCCGGAACTTTTATGACCAGACTTTGATAAGCCAAAGCTTTTGTATGCAGATCATGTTTGCAGAAGCAGCCACTGGATCGATTTGGGAAGGGCCTCCGGTTGCAACAAGCCCTAAAATTATTAGACAAAAAGGTTGAAAATGGCTAGGCTTCTTCTATCATACGGGAAACACAGATGACGAATAATAAGTATTTCTGGAGATACGAAAGCACAGTTGCGCAAAAATGAATGCGCCAAAATGAATTATTCCAAGTATTCCGGGAGATGCAACGACCTGATGTCGGGAGGAAGACTCGATTTTAGAATGCAATCTAGCGTGCCTCTTCATTCGGCACTTTCCAACTGATTTTACAATCTAACGGTATACAATAAAAGTTCTAAAAGTTGTAAAATCAACGTGCAAGATTGCGCACAAACTATCATAAAACGCCATTATTATTATATATAGATAGATATAGATGATGTATTTCAATATGTCATATGCGTTAACCTTAAGAAAATATGATTTTTTGCTTATTTCTTGTATATTTATATCATAAAAGATGTATGAATGGGTTATCACTAGATAGATCTTGTGAAGACGAACCCATTGCTACAAAAAGTTTTTGAATCGGAGTTCTGGATCAAAAGTTATAATGAAAAAAAGATACTACAGAAGTTAGTTGCAGTTGCATTAATTACAGGTTGCCACATAATACTGGAATGAGAAACACTGGAGCTCTTCTCTTATTGGACAATTTGAAAAGCTGACATGGCATTTTAAGCATCCCTTAATGGGACAAAATGTGATCTCATTTTTCCTCTAACGGTCAGCAGACGAAAGCAGAGCAACTCCGAATTCCAGGAGCTCTAGGGCCATTGCCCGTGCGGAATGCAAAATGGAAAGTCATAAGTATGGATTTCATTACGGGGCTCCCAAGAACCTTAAGAGGCAAAGATGCACTGATGGTGGTTGTGGACAAATTGTCCACGATGGCACATTTCGTGCCTTGTAGGACCACGAACCGCGGCACTAGATCTTTGTCGTATTGTTCACCAAGGAGATTTTTAGATTCCATGGGATGCCCCGAGAAATAATCTAGGATAGAGACTCAAAATTTATGAGTGCATTCTGGCAGAATTTGTTTAGCACCATTCAGACCAAGCTCTCCATGAGCACGGCTTATCATCCTCAGATGGATGGTCAGATTGAGTGCACCAATAGAATCATTGAAGACATGCTAAGGAATTATGTTTGGAATAAGCAGTCTAAGTGGGGTGATTTCATCCACTTAGTAGAGTTCGCCTACAACAGCACAAAGCAGGAATCGTCACAGATGTCCCTTTTTATGATTAATTATGGGTATCAGTGCCTGACCCCTGATACATGGCACAACACAGTGTCAAAAGTAGAAGTCTCCCAGCAAATGTTGTCAGATATGCAGCAACTGATTGAAGAGGTAAGGGGATATCTTTTAGCAACAAGAAGTCAGCAGAAGAGTGTAGCCGACAGGCACATGACCATAAGGGAATTCCAGGTAAGCGACAGTGTGTGGCTGAAGATTAAGGTGAAGCAAGTCAAGCTTCGCATAGGGAACTGCAAGAAGCTCGCTCCGAGGTGGGCAGGTCCCTTCAAGATTTTAGAGCGGGTGGGCACTCAGGCCTACAAGCTCGATTTACCTCCACACCTCAAATTCTATAAGGTCTTCCATGTGAGCCTCTTAAAAAGACACAATCCAAATCCCGATGAGGTTTTGGAAACTCCAACTTTGTTGGAAATGATGGAGGATCCTTGATAAGGCATTCAAGAAGACCAGAAGGTCCCAATTCCTCCAATATTTGGTCAAGTGGAAGCACTTGCCCGTGGAAGACACAACGTGGAGAAGCAATACCTGGACTTCATGAGGGACTTCGATGGGCGAGTCATCTCCGAGCTGGTCGACGCCGACTTGCCAGGTGCTTAGCCAAGTGTGTCTCTTAGTTAGCTTGAGTGTGGTATATGCATACTAGCCAGTAGAGTGCATATGCCAAGACCTTAGAAGTGTAGGCGATGATGAGATGCGCTCCAAAGGCATTCTCTAGGCCAACATGCACCAAGGGTGCACATGACCAGGAGGGTCATGTGAGAGAGGAAGAAAGGCATGGTGGGCGATGATGAGACATCTTTCGGATGATCTCTATGCCACGATGCGGGGCACGCGCACCTGACCATAGGGGGGTCATGGTGAGGTATGAGTGATCATCGAAATCCAAGGCATAGAGACTTCACAAATTAAATCCGAGGATTGGCCTTCTGTAGCTGTCGCTCCATACGTTTATGGTTCCAATTATCCTCGTTCTCAGTGCGCTTATGATGTGGCTCCAGGGGGGCTATTGGCTAGTGTATATCACCCAACGAGAGTACAAGATGATGCAGATCAACCCGAAGAATTATGTACAAAAGTTTCTATTTCGAGAGAAGACCCTAGAATTCCCTCTGTCTTCTGGATCCGGAAAAGTGCGCGATGATGGGATAGTGAGACGTTCCCTAGCTTAAACCCCTCAGGGGCATGAGGCACTGGGGTGTACTCGATCAAGGGGATCGTGTACAAGGTGGAACTTGATCATGGGCAATGATAAGATCATCTTAAATGGTCCTTAAGCTCAAATCCTTATGGGGACATGATCGAGTGCAAGGTAGTAGGGTAACCTTGAGCTAGTAGTTCGGCCCAAGGAGGTAATTAGGGGGGGTGGTCCCCTACTTATTAACTAAACTAACATAATGTGCTACTCGTGCAGGCCAGTGATAGGGGAGCATCGAGGAGGAGTGCATTACATGGAGATGGGGAGCCATGATTTAGACCAAATTATGAACCCTAATAACTTTTGTGATAATGTTTTGAGTTATTACAATGGGTAACCTTGTTAAGGCTATATAATTTTGTATAGGTACAAATATAGCCTATATTATATGTTAACTGTTTAATAGGAAGTTGATCATTTCAGTAAAGTCGAAGTTGTATGCTTATGTTGTTTTGCAGGGATAGTGTAGGTTCGTCACCTTAGCGTAATGCTGAGGACAACATTATCCTAGGGGGGAGAATGTGACTTTCCAGGGAAATATACGCTATAGATATGCATATTTCCGGGTTTGTCACTATACAAGTCTACTTTCGTAGCCTTGTATACCTTAAGAAGTGGCATGGGTGCATATTTAAGTTAAGTGTATAACTTAGATTAACCTTAGGATAAGACCCATTTTCCACATAGCCTTATCCTATTGGGCAACCGCCACAAGGCCATGTCCCATTGGAACCAAGTGTCATCCCATGTGGACCCTAACCTATATTAACCTAAACCCTAACCCTAGGCCTTTTTCCTGGCCCCAACACCTTGGGAACCTTCTTCGCACTCGAAACTCCCTTCGAAAGTGCCATTTCAACTGTGGCATAGCCTAGTGCAGCAGCCCCCAGTCGTGCGATCTTGGAGCGAGCACTACTTTGACCACCGAGGATTGGAGGCGCCCAGAATAGGAGGGAGCTCTTGGGGCAGGATTTGGAGTAGTGTTCCTAGTAGTTCATCCGGAAGTTAGCACTCGGATGAGTTAGTATTTTGTATCTAGAGTAGAGCCATCCTAGAACCCTTATTCAACATCTTGAACCCTAATCAAGGAACCCTAACTATAACTTAGATATTAGGTTAGATGTTATTCTGATGATTACCATGTTATGAAGTTATGTGATGATGGTTGATCATGTTTGCTCCTCTTGTATTGGGAAGGGGGGTAGAGACCTAGTAGCAATTACTTAGTAATGCTCCTAGTTAGACCCCTTAGTTCTTATTATATTGCGGCATGTGCATAGGAACCCACCGAGCTACGGGGGCTATGATATGACTCAGCACTACATAACGGGGCTAGAGGCAAGATGGAGGGAGGGTCCCTGCTGAGCGCGGCTACTGGGGACCCCATAGCGGGCTAGGCTTATGGACGGTCACTTCGTGTGGGCCGGGCATGGGTCCGACACCTCCTGGGGCAATGGTATTCCCTTGCCTCTCAAGAGCTTTAGGTGACGGCCTGGCTCTTGTTTTGGGGGGTTAAGTTGGGGACGAATCGAGTGCCGCCACGATTCTCTAGCCGCCCGTGGAACCTCTAGACCCCAGGAAGTGGAGATGCAACCCTTCCTGCCTCGTTGGACCGGGAAGATGCAACCTGGAGCAGTCTTGATGGGTGATGCCATGAGATTGTGTATCCGGAAGGCTAGAGTCATGCCAGAGCCCGTTTTAGCCCATCTGCAAAGTAGGTACAGGAGGGGCGGATGGAGTGGTCAACCCTAGCCATTGTCTCAAGCTAGCCCCGCCATTGTTATGACTCGGTCTGCTCTATCTTGAGGCCTAGCCGTCAGTCTACTTTCCCCATGAGTCCAGCCCGAGGTAGGAGCTCTCATGTTTTATGATATATGCTTATCTCTGTTGTAGCTATGGATATGTGGATGGGCTACCCTTCGAGGTAGCATGATGTATTGTTATTGCTAGTACTGACTTTGTTACGCTTCCGCTGATATAGGAGCCCATAGGGGAAGGGACACCTTCATGTCCCCTTTTAGTGTTACACAATCTTTTTTTTTTATACATATTTATGTTCATCTTCTCATATACATGAAGACTTCATTAGAGCATGCCACTCGTATGAATGCACGTAGAGGATATAACATTATTGCTTTATTGCTAGAAGGCTTTAAGTTGTACAAGATGTTATAAACATTGAAGTGGAATAAAGTTAATGCATTTTGCATGGATTTTCCTTAAAATGATGCATGGTAGACACTTGGCTTTTGGCAAGCAAAAGGGCTTGCATGCATAGCTTACTAAGGAGATTTGCTTACCATGAGATAACGTCCTTGTATTTTCCATCATAAGACTTGGGCCACGTTCGTTCTTGACAAAAGTTTTAAGGTTTGTGGTTTCATAGTATTATACACTATGGTTGCATATATACTGTGGAATCTCCATTACAACATTATTTGATATATTTTTTTCAAGTAAATGGCATTAGGTTCAGATAAAATGCTCAGAGGCTACGGCTCCTCCTCTAGATGGGCGACTCTACTTAAAGTTAAGAAAGGCCAGATCTGCTCCACACCGGTTAGCATATGATTCTCTGGCACAAGCCAAAATGGCAGTGGTTTGAATGCAGCATTGGCAGATAGATCTGCAGTATTGGCCATTATGGCATGGGTTAAATTGACAGTTGATTTTAAACCGTGGAGATTTTGATACTCATAAAAATTTGAGGCAGGCTGTATGATAAGCTCATTTGATTGATAGTATCCGACCTATGATTCAACAATAGATACAGATGCATAAAATTTTCTCGCTTTTTGTGAGAATAAAGCAGAGGATAAGAGGAGAAGCAATAGAGATATGCTTAGATACATGGTGTTTGAGATGCATATTATTTTGGGATGAAAGGAATAAGGCCAAGTGGTTTTTTGGACGGATGGACTCTTTGTTGGAGCACATGGTTTAAATCAGGGACAAGATATGTGAACGCATTCTAAACAATCCATGATTGCAGTTGTTATGGCTCTGGTCTTTCTGAATGCATGTTTCTCTAAAACTCAAGTAGATGAAGAACTTGAATCGGTCTTCGAGTTGTATAGGTATTTTTAAATGTTTCATCTACCCGTTTAGTTTTCTAGACATTGATAAATGAATACACAGATACATGTCTGCTATAGCATATCAAAGGTTTGAAAGGTGGCCAATGGTTGGCTGAAATATTTTTACTGGTTTTCTTGCTTTTGAATAAACATTTCCATTTCATATTTCATATTTTCAGTGAATTCTAACTTGGGACAAAGAGGTTACAAAGGGTGTCGATGATGAACGAGAGAGGCCCATATGTACCTTTTGGCCCTTGCTTTGTTACCATCATCATGCTAACAAAGTATTGATTGGTCGTGAGTCCGGACCTCTCTTCCCTTTGTCGTTTCTTTGTTCCTTTATGTTCTGGTTTGCTGGAAATGGTGATGGATGTGTAGCTTTGGAGCTCACACAAAAAATGGACAGGATAAGCTTTTTCCTTCTATCAAAGAGTGCATTCACTGGATTCACATGCATGTATCTTACTAAGTTGGTTATGATGTAAACTAAATGTGCCTATAAGGCCTTTGCATTTTGATGTACTTACATTTATAAAGCACGACTCTTAGCACTTTCTCAATATAGGAAGTTTATCTTTTATATGCACTTTGACAAATGCTTGAAAAGGTGAACTTGCACTAGTGTATCCCTTGTATAGTATGCTGGATTTGCAAGCTAGTACCTCAATATTCTACACTTTGATATTGAATTGAAAGTGTTTACTTTGGTTTTGATGACCAAATGCAGTCGAATTATTGAGAAGAGGCCATATGCTAATATTAAAATGCTTCAACATCGGCGTCTCTATATATCTTAGTTTTCTGGAGTACGTTTCGGGGTTAGGATATGTACTATATACTTGAGTCTCGGAATACAAATGCCACTCTAGATTTATGATCTAGATGTGGGCAGATAATACTACATCGGGGATTGACCTGAGTAGATGTCATGGCTAGTTGGCTTTTGCTATGGCTAGCGTGGACTGGATTTTTTTTTTTTTTTTGAGGAAACGGCAGAGATTATATTACTGTATGAGAAAAATTACATAGTCATACATACAAAAACCCAAAAGCAGACAACCATAGCCCGCAATGGGAAAAAGTAGTGATGGCAAAACTAGGCCATCAAAGTCCTTTATGGGAAGGATACCCAGACAAAAAACAGAACCACTTTAAAACAGAAATATTGTTCAGAAAAAAGGTTCACTTAGTCTGATAGGTAGGTCTGCATACTATCTTCTCATAAAATTTCTGGCACACCATCGAGAGTAATAATAGCAAAAGCCTCCTCTGTGTGGACAAACATCATGTCATCCAATTCATTAGGCCCATAACCTGTAGAATCCAGTAAATACATAATCCAAGAGTCCCGGGCATCCTCATGGATCTTCAGCTTACCTTGGAAATAAGGCCTGGTCTCTTGATTGTACCTCCATATATCTTCATCCTCCAGCAGTCGGGTAAAGGTGATACAGCTAATAACCTCTGTCTTGAGCCAGAAAAGAGCATCTATGGTCTCTAGATTTGATAAGCGGACAGTGGCAGGATCCACCTCACGAGCATGTCCTCCCGCATGGTGCCTCCTCAGCAGAAGTTCTGTCAAACAGAGAGTCCACATCATTATGGAGAAAAATTGAAAGAAACCATTGAAGGTTCCCAAGGAATCCCAATGTCTATCATAGTTCAGGCCCTTTTGCGCCCTATGGGCCATGGCAGCCTCTGCTAGAAGGACCTGAAAGAAAGCCTTGGGCATATTTAGACTTGGGGCCGATCCTGCTATGGCCATCTCGTTCCTATGCTTCCATACAGCCCAACAGCTAAGGATTCTAATAGTCCCTTTAAAAGGGGATATATGATTAAGATATTGAAGGAGAGAGGCTTCATCAGAAGGAACTTGTTGCACTAAAGGCTGAATCCACTGCTAGAAAGGGGAGAGCCAGACACAAGTAAACACATGAGAGCTCGTTTCTCTCAGCCCACATACTAGTGGGCACAGATTTGAAATATGATTGTCAAACTGAGCCCGAAAACTATTGGTTTTGAGGCTTTGGTTCAAGAGTAACCACCTAAAGGACACAATTTTATTTGCACATTGTAACTTCCAACCTTGTTTGATAATTGCAATGGCTGTGTCCTGATGATAATTCCAAACTTTACTGACTTTTAGTTGAGTTTTGTCGAGGAGCAAGCTTTATATCTCAGACCTTATATCCATGCTCACCACATGTCCAATTTTGCGAGAAGTTGCCTTGTCCCAGTTGGATTCACAGTTGGCAAAGCATAAATGTTTTACATTTGTGTCGATATTCGAAATTTGTGGGGCTAAATCACACCAATCTTTCCAATTATTATTGCTTCTCAAGGAACCTATGGAATGAAGCCCTGCTTGACACCATTCTTTATATTTAAGAGGGTGTTTTAAAGCCAAACATCCCTCCTCTTCTGCAACCAGATCCTGATGCCAGAAAAAGCCAAACTCATCATTAACTGAATTTAGAGGCCGGGCTCGAAAACAAGTAGAGGCCAAGTTCTAGGCAGAGAAAATTCTTCTCAGGATTTTGGAGGTGCCAAGGGCAGCTTTGAGTTGAAAGAAGGCTGAGTCAAGAAGTTGATGGGGAAGAGAAGGGGCCCCCACCAAGGATGTTACCCCCAACCAATATCTCACCAATTTTAAAGCTGGTGAGAGGGCATTTGACACCAAGGATCTCCATACTAATTTTGCAGCCAGAGCTTGTGCTTGGGTGAAGAGATCTTTGCATTCCAGGCCTCCTTCTTTTTTGGGGAGGGTCAAATTTTCCCAAGAGACCATTCTGGCCCCTTGCCAAATGCACTCTCTCATAGCTGACTCAAGTTTTCTATAAGAGGATTTATCAGCAATCATAGCAGAGGAAAAGAAAATATATGTGCTTGCAATCACACTGTTGACAATCCCGCCCTTCTTGCAAGAGAGAGGGATTTTGGATACATTTGAATCTTTTTCTTCATCCTGTTAACAATGGAATTCCATAGCCCTGCTAGACTCATGTTAATTGCCAAAGAGAGGCCAAGAAGCTTGGTGGCAATTTTATGGCATGTAACTTTAATGCCATGTATCTCCTCCACATCTGTTTGCAATACTATTGTGCTTTTGCTTTTATTCAATTGGACTCCAGAGGCTCCTCCAAAAAGATTAAGCATCTGCAGAAAATTTGATAAGCTGGAGCCATCATTTTGAAGAAAGGCAAAAGTATCGTCGGCATATTGCATTATTGAAAATTCTCCTAAATTCTGTGGCAGCTGAAGACACTGTATTTTCTTGGCAGCCATAAGGGACAGAGTGGCCCCTGTGACCATTTCAGCAACTATCAAGAAAAGATAGGAGGCTAAGGGACAACCTTGTCTAACCCCTTTTTTGCACTCAAAAAACTTGGTAGGAGTCCCATTCACCAGAACAGCAGAACAGCCAGCCACATTCAGACTGTGCACTCTATTTATGACTTTATCAGAAAACCCCACTTGTGCCATTGCTTTGTACAAAAATTTCCAATGAATGGTGTCATAGGCCCGTCTGAAGTCCAATTTGACTAGCATACAGATTTGCTTAGAATAGGAATTCCAGTGCAATCCCTCATGAGCACCAACAAAGTGTCCAAAATGCTTCTATCTAGGAGAAAAGTAGACTGAACTGGGCTAATGATCTTTTGCAGAGTCCCTTTGATTCTGTTTGCCAGGATCTTGGCCAAGATCTTATAAGTAGAATTAGTGAGGGAAATTGGCCTCCAATCAGAAAAGGAAGCAGGGGCATCCACCTTGGGGATAAGGGCTATTAAACCAGCATTGATGGCAGGGTGAAGCTTAGGTGCAGACCAGGCCCCTTGAATAAAAGTGATAACATCCTGCTTCAATATATCCCAGAAAGAAACAAAAAACTCTGGAGGGATACCATCAGGGCCAGGACTTTTCCCATTAGCCATGCTTTTAAGGACCTTTTGAATCTCCCCTTCAGAGGGGCATTCAAGAAGGTGTGTATCATCCATGACATTATCAGCTGGCCCAAGCTTATCAAAGAAAGCTTGAAAACTATCATCATCCACCTCTTCTTGAGCAAATAAACTTCTATACTTCTCATAGAAGGAATTCATTAAGTTGTCCTGTCCTGATATGTTCTGATTTCCTTAAAACCGAAATGATCCCATTATTCATTATTCTACTTTTGGCAGTCTTGAAGAACAGTTTGGAGCTGCATCTATCCATATTATTTATGTTCACACATTTGCTCTTGACTATCGGCCCCCGGCTTGGACTCCTCAATGTTCTTGACTTTTCTTTCAAGAACTTCCTCTTCCTTATGCAGCACAACATTATGTGGATCAGAGAAAATCTTCTGCCTAACCTCTTTTACTTGAAGATAGATGTCCCTTTTCTCTTTTTTTTCAGCTTCTCATTCCAATTCCTGCCCCAGACCTTTAACCATTCCTTAATTTGCCTCATTCTGCTAACAAAACCTTTCATAGAGCCACTTTGTTGCAGAGGTTGCAGGGATTTATAGAATTCTTGGAATTCTTGACAGAACAAATCATTGTTGAGCAAGCTAGTGTTCAATTTAAAAGGGGTAGTGGCCCCACCTTTAAAGGAACTACCATACTCCAGGCATTGAGGAAAGTGGTATGATATGGAGTTACTATGATCTCCTCTTATGATCATATGTGGCCAAGTATTGTCCTTTGTATAAAACCTGTCAAGTAGGCAGTACACCCTGTCATTCCCTACCCTCTTGTTGCTCCAGGAGTACACATTAGATGAAGAAGGGGCTTGGTAGACAAATAAGGACATTAATCTATCCCATTGAACTCTTTCATTCTTGACATATTCAACTTCTTCCTAATTTTCTGGTCCCATTGAGGAGTGTTGTTGAAGTCTCCACATAAAAGCCAGCTGTCTGCTTTTTTTATATGTATCCAGTCCGCCATCTCCTTCCATTGACTCTCCCTCTCCCCTGGATCAGTGGAGGCATACACATTTATGACCCCAACTTCTTCCCCATTAATTTGCAAGAAAACCACATGCCATCTTCCTGATTGGTTCTGGTAGGAGCCAAGAGAGGGGAAAGAATTCTAAATGGTACAAATTCCCCCCTAGTTCCATCTGCAGGGGACGAGATGGAGCCCCCATTAGGCATTACCCAGCTCCCAAGGTTGGAAGCTTCAAAACTTGGAAGCCTATGCTCTGAATGAGAATTATGTCGACCCTCATTTCTTTCATTTGCTATAATAGCGTTTTGGCTTCAAGGGGCCCTTAATTCCTCTAACGTAAGTGACAATCTTCATGATCTTTTGGACCTAGTGATAGGCCCATACGGATTGGGTGTATAGACCTTTCTTTGCCTAGTCTTCTTGGTTGTTTGTGGTGTGAAAAAAGTCTCGACCCCATCAGCAACCTCAGCCTCATCTTCACTACTCTTCCTATCATCCCAAAATTTGCCTTGAGGAGTGTCCGAGTCACTTAACCTTAGAGAGCAGGGGACCCCCTCATTCTCAGTCAGCTCTAGTTGAGGGGAAGGTAGAGACAATTGTACCTCCTATCCCAAAAGAACAGGGGAATTGTAAATGATTAAACCTGTAGGAAGAATTTCTTCTGGTTCTGAGCCCACCCCTTGGGTTAAGGGGACAACACCCTGCAATGGATCAGAATTCAGCTTATCAATATATTTGGGGACATCCTCCTGGTCATCCTTCCGCATTGGAATCGAATCCATATGCTTGAACTGAGGGGATTGATCTTTAAACAATTCAATGACGGGGGAGGAGAGGATTTAAAGGAGGGTTCTTCTTGTTCAATGAATTTTCCACCAGAGCCATCAGACTCAGAGAATTCATTTATTGGGGGAGCCGTGGGTTCTTCAATGGTGAGGACTTTAGCCCTATGTTCATGGGCCGGGGTCACCACCAGAGCATCAGGGTCAAGAATTTCTTTCCCCTTGGCTTTGTTAAGAACCTTGACAGAGTTAACATCCTGGAATCTCACTTTCTTCCTCCATTCTGTCCTCTGTTCTTTTTGGTCCAACATCTTCTGATTTTCAGCTTGCAACTCCTTCTCTCTCATTTTCTTTGCTTTCCTCTTAGCACTGCCATTGATATTCCTCCTATGTTTCTGAGCATGAGTATTTGAATTCTTCCCTCTTTTGCTGGGAGTAATCCATTCATCATCTTTTTTCTGTTCCACCTGTTGGATAGTCTTCACTGCCCGTGCTCCCTTGCATATACCCCCACCATGAAGCCGGATACCACAGATGGCACAAGGCTGTGGGAGACCATTCCAGGCCAGCTTTAGAATCTTTGGGTTCCCAAAGTAATCAATGTAATGGATGTTGTTAGGAATTGGCTTTAGAAGATCAATCTGGGCCCAAACTCTAGGGGCCCTGTCTAGGGAGACTTCCAATGCAATATAGTTCCCAGTGTCTTTGAATAGGGAAAACAGGGACTGTTCATTCCAGTACATGGGATTTAACCCCTGCAAGGAGGACCAGGCTGGATGAAAAAATTCATTCAAATTCTGTGGGTCAAACCCAGGGTACCACTTTTGAAAGAACAACTGTGTATTGGCTCTAGTGATTGTTCCTTTTTTTAAGAGCAGGGTGGCCGTTTGAGGATTCTTACACTCGGTTATAAAAAAAGGAAATTCAGTCCAGTAGATATTTCTGATTGAAATACCCTTGTCCTTCTCAAGCTCAGCTTTAAGGGACTGTAGACGGACCCCTTCGTGTCGAATACAGCCAATAAGACCCAGACTAGAAAGATATTTTAATTTATTTTCAACTGCAGGGTTTTTAAGCTTACCCACACAAGCCGAGGCATGTTGATTCTTCAGCTCACACCTAACCACCTGCTGGATTTCATTGGCATAGTCCAAAATGGGCTGAACCACCCCCTGTTGTCTGTGCAAAGGTCCCACTCCCGCTCCAGAGCGTGTATTCACCATATTCGGAAGCCAGGTAAGAAAATCTCCGAAAGCAACGCAGCTAGGATCCCTCTGTCCGTTCTCGACCTTGATCAAGGCTTCAGCAATCTCTTTCAGTTGGTTTTGCCCTTTACAACTTAACTTGCATAACAGCCGAAAGAGAGTCTTTTCAGTCTCTGTCCAAATCCCATACTATCCTGTACTGTCTCAGATACCTTATCATTCCTGCAATCTTTTTTCGAGATTTGTCCCTCTGCCAACCTCCACAGTTCCAATGTGGGATCTTTCATTCCTTCCAATATGGCCCCACAAATCATTTAATATTCTATTCCTTATCAACCAAGAAATCCACCACCCCACAATCAACACACAATCGTTCTCAAGCAAAGATTCTAACTGTAATTCTACTCTCTGACCACGAACAAAAAGGACTGTTCCTATCTCCTACAAATTCTCCTAACCAAGATTCTATTACCTGTACCTCAAGATCCCCTTCCACTACCATGAAAGGAACAATGGGATAGAAGAGATCCTCTCCGGGAAGAATTGGTAGAGTACCAAGCTCTTCAGGAGGGTTGCATCTTCCCCTCTAACCAGCCACACGAGATCTTGATCCTTCTTCAAGAATGGTGAAATATCGCATGGCTTTGGTTTAGGGTTCGCCGCCTACCTTCATTCCCACCTCACGGCCGGGCTCCATTCCACGGACGTTTTGTCGTGAGAGATTCTCAGGTGTTACACAATCTCAAAACATATTGGGAGGTAGTTGCACTAGGATGACCAACTTTGTGATTTATATATGGTTTATTCAGGGAACTTCAAATCTGTTGCAATGCAGTCCATTGTAAAATATATTTCTAAGATGATGTCACTTAAGCAATCCATTGTAAAATATGTTTTATGTATTTGTAAAGGCTATCTTTTTCAAAAATGAGTTTAATTAGCTTTAAAAATCATGAGACAATTTATGCAAAAAAAGAGAGCTAAACTTACTATCCTTTGCAATTGAAGAATACGTAAGATTTTATATGCTTTTGGTAAGTATGAGGATACCAAAACCGTAATTTGATGATGTCATAATATTGGGTTTGGGATTCACATAGTTTAGAGTTTCTTTTAGAGGGTTATTTGTAGAAGTTTTATTTGGCTCGTAATGTTTTTATAGGGAAGGAGTGACCACTAGCCACGTAGAGGCGATGGCATGACTATGGCGGTGGAGCAGACTGTCTGTTTTGTTGCCGGAAGGAGGTCGGGAGGTATTTGCTATGATTCTTGCATCTTCGAAGCTCTGTTGCATGAAAGAAGAGCATATTGTAGACTAGAGGCTCTTGCTTCTGTGGCAAAGGGAAATAGTTTCTTTTGTAGTAATTATTGTCAGGGTTATGGCCTGGGGGATGCACTTAGTAATAAAAGGGTATGGACATCTGCGCTCGAAGGGTGCCCAAAAACATCCCTAGTATACTAATCTTTGGAAGCTAATTTAACCCCTAAAGTATATATTTTGCCCCAGATAATGGCGAAAGAACCCCCTAATGGTGAGTATATATAAATACGAAATGGTAAAAAAAAAACCCTTTTTTGCATGCACATGTTTCGTACTGCAAAGAATACTGAATTCCCCGGGGGCTATAGCTCATTTTTTGTGATGAGCATTCTTGTTTGATTTTAACTGGGTTCTTCTTGACAGAGAGAGGTGTTGCGAAGGTGATCATGCTGGCTTTCTACATGCATTGCTATTAGGGAATTCTTTTGTGGTTGTCTGGCACTGACTTTTTGGCAGAGGGTTCAAATCCCTAGTCTTCAATATTGTTGCTTTCAAATAATGAAGTGTGAAAGGGATTTCTAGCCAATGATTGTGCGTGGTTGCATTGCAGATCTGTCATTTGTTATCCAAAATACAAAGCACAGCAGTTCTGTTGAAGCAGAGGAGAGGATATATTAGTAGCCATATATTGTGGTATATTGACCAACCAATTCATGTGCCTATGGATGCTGCTGCAAAATTTCTGCAGCAACATATTGTTTCAATTGGAATACTACTACGTTACATTATGTGTTAATTTCCATGTCTTATTTAGTACTTCCTGCCGCAGCCATGCAGTTGCTCAAATGTACTATTTGCAAGACATACGCTCTATTGCAGTGGAGTTCATGCCATCTTCTTGTGTCTTGGACAACCAATTCGTGGCTGTATTTTTACTGCATCATTGTCTTGGCACCCTATGGTTTCAGAATCATATGGTGATGTGAAAATTCAGGTTTGACCCCATCTTGTTTTTGAGGGAACGATCGTGCTTGCTCTATATGGAATATCAGGTGGAATATACCATGGAGCGATGGTCACTATTGATCGATTATATGGATTGCGCGATTATTATTACAAGAAATTTATCGCGGCAGCTATTAGTATAGTTTGATGTTATGAATGTTGGATAAATGAATTAACTAGTGATTAGAATACTTTGAAGCCAAAGTTAATGGACACTGGTTTAAAGGATGTTATGAATGTTGGACAAAATGAATTAACTAGTGATTAGAATACTCTGAAGCCAAAGTTAATAAACACTGAGAAATGGTGTAAACTAGACTCTGAACCAGTAATAATTTAATGTAATTGGGTACTTTAGAAATAACTTCTGATAGACAAACTTATGATGCTTATGGATAAAAAGTTTATAGTTTTAAATTCGGAATAGTTCAAATTTTGAATCATAGAGCGCCCACAATCTATAAGTTTGATGCAAATTAATACCACATGATGGGGGATGTTGCATGAGAAGCAACTTTTATATTATGTTCAAATTCAATTCGTGTCCAATAAACTTTTTCCTAGTGGGCTTTAAGAATAAATAGAGTAATTTTATTCGTTATACCAATTTTTTGCTTCCAAATTCTCTCTGAGGAATAAACATGTCCAATTATTTTGACCACCTCAAAGCATTGTTCATGCACCTCTTTAATGACTTATTTCTGCACTTCTGCACATCTCTAGGATGCAGAAGTATGTAACAAGGTACATCCCCGATATAATCTGGCCGAAATCAGAAACGGTACAAATATAACATAAGATTTTGTATGGTTTGAGACGGTATTCATATAAGAATACCGTATAAACTGATGGTGGCACCCTAGATTCCAAAAATGGGAATCTAGAGTTGGATCTTGACTTCCTGTTGGTTGGGAGTTCTTTGGTTCACATGGGCAGCCCGCACTTGGCGAGGATGGGCGCATATTCCTGGCATGATAGGTGTCGTCCGATGTCTATAACTGAGGATTGCATGGCCTTTTTGCAGGTACAGCCCCAGAAATTGGTCCGACAACTTCACCTACAGGTAACGGTTCTGTATTCCTTATTTTATTTTGTCTATGGCACCATGTCTTTGAGAAGGGCAGCCAGGAAAGGGAAGGGGTCGCCTGCTCTATGCCTCCTTCTCTGAGCTCATTGGAAATTGGGTCCTTATCCAGAGGCCCTCAAACAGGCGGGCCTGCTACTGGCCCTTCTCTTGGACATGGTTGGACTGCCATAGATGTCAGTGTGACATTGGGCCTGTCTGGGCAAGACGTCCCCTGGCTGGGGCCGTAGCCCTGTACCGTGTTGAAGTATGGATCACTTGCACAGCTAGGCTGTATTTAGAGCCCAGTTCAAGAGTCCCAGGGCTATGAATGATGCTAATTAAGAAGGACTTTAATTGGGCTTCAAAACCAGCAGGCGTGATTCTGGTGTGCAAGGCCTTCAAGAACAGCCGCCTTCATTGCTTTGAAGGGATGATCGGGTATTGCATGAAGGATATTGGCAAGGTCAACTATGTTTGCCATCTGCATAACATCACTGAGTCTGTCATTGAGAAGGTGTGACGTTCCAGTACGATATACGGTCTCAAGACGTATACCGTGATCGCTACCGCCACGCATACACGCCGCCTAGTCGACGCACACACATACCTAAGCAAGGGCGCCCTAGGGGCAACTTTGCAATGGTACGCATTACCTTTAGCAATGCGCGCACCTTTTAGACCTTTAAACCATTAAAGGAAGACCAAGGGTCATGGGAACCCTAAACCTAACCGATAGCCTACATAAGGCACCAAACCCTAACATTCCCTTTTTGCCCACGGACCTTCGAGCTCAGGATTCGATACCAGGAGTCAATTCCAACTCCCACAATCCGCCAACACATGGCTTGTCGGATCATCCTTCCGACCGCATCCCGGCGTAGCGTAGACATGGACGCCGGATCAAGAGGGAGTGAACCAGGGATTAGGTATTTGGTCGATTGAATAGCTTAAAACCTCATTCCAGCCCTTCGAACCCGGTAGGTTTAGCCTATTAAATCGCCCTTAGTAGCCCAATGCAGACCATTAACGACGCTAACTAAAGAATTGACTCTATGTATTAGATTAGTTCTTATTATTTATGATCATATGATGGATGGTTGTATTCTATGGACTCATTGTATTGGGAAGGGTGAGTAGAGACTTAAAGCTTAGTAGATGATGCTCCTAGCTAGTCCCTCTTAGTGCATTACTAGAATTCGCCTGTGTCACGGAGCCCACCCTGGTTGTGGGTGAAGGGGCCAGACTGGCTTAGAATGAGATTCATGTTCTAACCCTTGACCGATCCCTCTGGTGTGTAAGGCCTACCGGGGATCAGAGTGACTAGGTCTAATGGCTTGCCACTGAGTGTGGGTAAGGCATGGGCTCGACACCCGTGGAGTGATGCGTCACTCTCCGCTGGGTTGAAGTCGAATAAGGGCGCTGGCCCTCTAGTCACCTTGGGTTAGCATGTAGATCTCCGGAGGGAGTGATCCCTACCGCCCCCCATCGGGACCGGGGAGATGTAACCCGGAATAGCCCCTTTGGCTATGCACCCTACTCTACGGTCAGGTCCCAACACATTTCAACCTACTCTGCAAAGTGTGCACGGGAGGGGCGGAAGGAGTGGACAACCCTAAGCCATGTTCTTATGCAGCCCAATCCATTGTCATGATTCATGCTCAAGACCGAACTCGAGACCCAAGCTTGTCGGTCATCCCCGAGTCCGGGAGCCTTGGGTAGGACTTCCCTTTGTATTGTCTTTGATCTTTATCTATGCAGATGTTGATGTACCACCCCGAGGTGGATATATGATGATATGTTCGACGTGTATGTTTACGCTTCGCAGCCTAGGTAGGCCCTGCAGGGAGACGGGGTAAAATGACCCCCTTCTCTTCCCAATCGGTGGACTCTAGGTCGTCCTGGATATGTGTGGAGGGCCCTCAGATCGGTGTGGAGCTGGTGCGTGGGGATGAACTCCTATTTGTATCTGGGCGAGCATCGTGATACGCAGTAGGGACGCCACAATGGTATCGAGCAATGTTCTTGGAGACCAAGAGCAAAATCGCCATGCTCCCGGTAATACTAACTTGATAGGATCCTCAAACCCTAAAAAGTGGGAAATTTTTTTTTTCTCACCTTTGTAGTTTATGCTAAGCTAGTAACAACTAAGTGAATTGGAATTTAATAAGACTAAAAAAGAATAAGCCAAAATTTTTCCAGTAGGGTGGTCTCATTTCTACCGGTCGAAGAACTAAAAAGTTAGTTTTTTGAGCCGAGGCTAAGGTGTGGAGACATCGGAGCCAAGATCACTTAAATATGATGAATTTGAGAAAACTAATAGGGTAAAGCTAATTCTAAGATAGGAATTAGTAAGAATAGCATGATTTGATTACTTAAATTACTGGTAAAATGTGATTCACGATACCGCTACCGACTAAAAACTAAACTTTAGTTTTTGACATTTTGGACACGCGGAGACCAATAAGTAGGAAAAGTCTGGAAATAAGTGTAAGTTTTAACTAAATAGGTATCTTAGCATGTTAAATAGAGTAACTTGAAGTTTGACCTAAAATTTTGAAAAGCTATAAATAGAAGTAGACCCCCTCATTTGAACATTCCCTACTTTAGAAACCAGCTCGCCCCTAAGGCCATCTTTACATTTAGATCCGGACATTGACGATCCCACAAACATGGCAATCCAATGCTGCATCATGAGGAAAGTCAGTGGCTTGATTTACCGCCGATGCCAAGACGATACACGGGCGCATGATGCAGAGGCCTCCTTAACCCTAACGGACACACACCTCTCGAAAGGGGGGAGAACATTCAGAACGAGCACAATGAAGAAGATGAAGCACACCTGGGGGTGGAAGGAGGAGGTAATTGGGGAAGAGGAGGAGGAAGCGCAACAGAAAAGGAGAACCAAGGCCGGAGAGGAACGAGGATGCCGACTCTGAGCCGACTATTGAAGAGCAAGTCGAGGCCCGATTCGAAAAGAAGCGGGAGGAGCAGCAGGAGCAAAATCGAGTCAAGCTTCATTTAAGAAGAGGAGGCAGACCTCGCCGGTTTATCAAGAAATACGAACGCGAGAGAGGAGAAGAGAAGAGAAGAAGAGGAAGAGGGAAGAAGAAGAGAAGAAATCGGCCGAGGAGCGCCAGGAGAAGAAAGGGAAATGGGTGGGGAGCCCCGTGAAGTTCAAGGACGCCCCATGGTGAAAAAGCCCAACCCAAAGATCACCATTACCGAACGCCACCCGATCATCCCCAACCCCTGAGAGAGCCTGGACGAAGAACTTAACCCCAACACGTAAGGGGCAAGTTCTTCCAAACCCCGATCAGCAGGTGGTGACCGAGCAGATAGCACCAGGAGGAGGAGCAGCAGACAAGGAAGAAGCCCCCTCCCACCCAAAATGGGATAGGAAGAAGCAACCCCGCCTGCCCGAGAGTCTTAATCAGGCCACCAACCCCATCAAAGTCTACGAAATTAAAGATGCAGACCACGAGGCCTATATGAAGGAGTGGGAGGCATACAACTCCTACTACCAGGAGAACAGGGTCGGGACCATCAAGGGGATCACCCCACAAAGCAGCCAGACCCTCGACCCCCACCACCCAAGCCCAAGGTCCCTTCTAAGAAGCTCACTAAAAAGCAGCTCGAGCAAAGAGCACTACGAGATTCGCACTTCCAACAAGCAGCTACGGCTTCGATTCCCCGTGCCCCTTTGCTCTAGCTAGTTAGAGAGGTAATGCAGATTTCAGGGTGACTTTAGGGTCACATCGATGAAATGTCGCTTGCCCCAAGTAAGAAGCTGCCGAAAGAGAGCTTTATAGTGCAACATTTTGAAGACTCAACATCTTGTAATCGTCCATGCCAAACGAAAAGTAACCCTTATGAGAGGCAAGACATGTATCTTGCTAGGACGATTAAGGGAGAACGCCTAGAACCTTTTGTAAATAATTGAAAATTTTGTAAATGGAACAATTTTGTGTACTTTAGTTGCCTGTACTTGACTAATTAGGACGAGTTAGTGTTTTAGCTTTTATTTCAGCAAAATAGACAATTAAGGCATCGAAAGGCGTGATATCTCACAAACCGCTACCTGGACTAAAAACTAAACTTTAGTTTTTGAAACAGGCGCTGAAGTATGAGACCTTGCCCAAAAAACTCTAAAAAACAGCTCCAAATCACCAAACAAGGGGTCGATTCCCGATTTGATGAGCCCATCATCCTTACACCTTAGTTTATCCAAATTGGACATGTTTTGATCAAAATGGGACTGATGTTCACATTTCTTCTGGTCAAGAAACTAAACTTTAGTTTTTGAGCTTAGAAGCCAAAGCCGAGACTCCTACCATTTTTCACCGAATCTTGCCCTAATGATTCCCAACCTATTGTATAGCATCTTTAGGTAATCCACCCACATTCAAACACTTGAACTAGTCTTCAAATTCCCATTTTGACCTTTTAGTATAGACTAGAATTGCCCAACCCCTGTGAATTTTCCAAGTCACCCAAAATTAGGGTTTTCCCCTTTTCTATAAATAGGTCCCTCATTTCATACACACACACCCTACAAGTTTGTTCCCGTGGTCTTTCACGTAATCCTTGCAAAACCTAGGATGCACAAATCTCTAAATTGTGGATTTCCTAAAAGATACTTGCCAAATTCTCATGTTTAGGGTGCAGAGCCAAAGATGTGGTGAGGGATGTGAAAAGATGAGAAAAGAGGTGCAAATGTGAGGAAATGAGGTGATATGTGAATGCGTGTGTATGACTGGGATTTTTTACGCAACAAAGTAGTGAAAATGATTGAAGAAAAAAAACTTGGGGATGCGACAAACTTCCTTTGAATGCGGATGAATTTTTGAACAAATTTCCGCGTAATAGCTATCAATTTAGCTAAATCTAGATAATATCGGATAACTTGAATTGATTTCAACTCATTTGTTGATAAAGATTGATGGGGAATTCGTGGCAAAGTTCGAAATAAATGGACACATTAAAAAAATGGGAAAACCCTAATTTTTTGAAAAAAACTCTAAATCGATTGAAGAAAGGGGAAACACCATGAATTGCTCAAGAAAACTTTTTCTCAGATTATCTCAGAACATAATACACCGTCCGTAATCCATTCGATCACTCAAATAGAATTTGTATCGAACTTTTGAATCTTGGCTTTCAAGAACAAGGGCTGGTTTCTAATCAAAATCTCCTCTTGCTATAGAATACTGCCTCGGATCGTCTTTATAGACACCGTGTCGGGGTAGTTAGAGCTCCAATTTGTTCGTGATATGGCTACTGAACTCTTTTTTCCCAAAAAATAGGCAAATACTGTTTGGCATGATCTCTATTAATTCAACATCTTCTTCATGATTCGATTGGTTCTAAGTCGGTTATGATCCAGCGAACCGCCTCAAGATCACTCAAATTCTTGGGAGGCCGAGAATCATAGAACCCTAATGGATCTTGGCGTATTTTTCCTCAATGGATATATCCCACGCCAAAATCGAAAAGTCAGCCCGAGGATATATAGCCCAATCCATAAACTTTTAAATTGACGTGTCTTGCCCCGGATTAAGACATTCTCCTCCACCTCCCCACTTGGGTGAGCCACGTGGAGGGGGTGATTGGTCGGAAAGGAATCTAGGTCTGCAGAAGAATAGGACAATTTTTTTTTATATTTTTTCAAAGGGCACGATTCCCAAGAAGTGGAATTTAAAGGTCTATATAGGGTCTTTTTTGAAGTTTTTTGTGCGGTGGCATATTTTTCATTGGGGCTACAAGATGATGTGGTCAAATTTTGAAAAATGGCATTTTGATTTTGGCTAAAAAAGGTGAATCAATGGTATTTGGGCAATGGATGGTGACATGATGAAATGATGACTTGGCATAGTGAAGGATCTTTGTGGCAAAAAGTCAAACATGGCTTTTGCCTAAGTGAATTTTCGAGATTTTAAATGCCCCTTGATATTTTTGATGAGGTGGCATGATTTTGGCCCAAGTGGCAAAAGATATAACCAAAGTTGGATGACAAAGCATTTTTGAACAAGGTGGCCATCCTAGGTGGCATTTTGACTCTTGATGACGGGTAAGGGTATTTTTTAGAAAGTGTGCCTTTTGGCTTTCCATTTTGACTTTCACTTGACTTTTTGACATTTTTGGCACTTTAGGATGATGACTAGGATGCCACTTGGCAAAGGTATAGATTTTTTGGCATTTTGGATTTTAGGCATCTTTAGAAGCATATTTGGCTAGCTTATAGGGAAAATTCAAGAAAAAAAATAGGAGATAGGCTCAAAAATTTGGGAAAAATCAAGGATGGCTAGTTTTGGCTATAGAGGATTTGGCGGTGGGTACTCATCTCTGGCCTAGATTCTCTTCCAGCCTGATACTTTTCCTTAATAGCTCCTCCAATACTTAGAATTTTTTCAGATCTTCATCTCTTCTTCATGTTGCCACTTCAAGGGGCAACATCTTTGCTAAAAAGAAAAAAATGGCTGGTCCCCAAACTTTGAAAACCTGGCGTTAAAAACTTCTCGACATCCGGATCTGAATTATCCTGCCTCAAAATATCGAGCTTCTTAGAATGCAAAGCATAAAAGCATCCGGAAAAGTGCAAATATATGAGAGTGAATGCCAAATCAATGCATATCCCTGTTCTGAGATAATATAAGGTTTTCTTTGAGGTCTTCATGAATGGAAAATGGTGCCGTAATAGGAAACCTGATAGAACTATGTGTACTTCACATTTTTGGTGATGAATTCTCGCAACTTTGAACACAAAGAAGAACTTTTGAACCTTTGTAACTTGTAGGGTCTGCTACCATGTTCTTTTGACTTCCCATAAGTGTTGAAACTTTGGGGAACGTCCAAAATCTGCCGCTGATCTTGTGAATAGAACTTGATACTTTTTAGGATTTCAGCTACCCATTCTTGTAGGAGTCTTGGATGAAGCTAGAATGTTATGGAAGGGTGCATAACATTCTAGAAGATGTAATGGTCCCGCAAATTTGCCCAAAAGAAAAAATGGTAGTGGTATAAAGGCTAGTGGGTAAAGGATGATCTCGCAAATTACATGAAATAGAGAGTTAGGAGACTTTTTTTGATGATGTGTGGATGAATAGCAGCTCCAGAGGTGATGAATAAAAGTATGAGCAAGGCTTATATGAATGGGAGGCCAATAAATGAAAAAATGAATGGTATGGAAGACTAGGATGGTCCCTGCAAATGACATGATGACTTAGATTAGTACTTCAATCCTCGGTATTCATTACGGTGATGTTCAAACAAACCGTTCATGATGATTTTGAGTTCCCCGCATGTGAGCACAACTTTAGGAGGCAATGGTTTTTCCGGGTCGGCTTTAAAACGTAACAACTAATGAACCTGCAAATGACAATGTTAAAGAACAAAACACATACTTTTTCTTTTCACTTTTTTCTTCTTTTTATTGTTTTCTCCCCATAGTGTTAGCAAATCATATCTAGAACGATTTCAACTTACTTCAACCTTTTTAGACTACCTATTAACTATATACTAACTAGCATTAGCTAGTTTAGATCCAATAAGCTTTCAAGTGTGTGCATTGAGGGGATTTGGCAAAAATCCTCAGACTCTAACTCTTGTAAGTAATATGAGTTTACTCCAAAGATGTGAAGAAATGACAAATGGACCTTCCCAATTTGCGTAAAACTTACCTAGAGTGGGATCTCTATTTTTAGCTAACTGGCAGCACCAAATCACCAACCCGGATAGTTGACTTCTACCGCCTTGTTTGTCAAATTTCTTCTTGATTTTCATCTTGTGATCTGTTATCACTGTAGAGTCTTATCTCTCGAAGTTCCTCAAGGGCTAGCATCTGCTGCGTACCGCACTGTGATAGCATCCTCTTCACTTTTGACTTGTATTTGCATCATCCTTGGCGAAAAGTACCGCAACTCAAAGGGTAGAATGACGCTTAGTACCATATACAATAGAGGCAGAGTGTTTTTTATAGCCACTTTATAAGTGGTTCTCAGAGGACCGAGGGCATAGATCAACTTTGTATGCCAGCCTTCTTGAAACCTATCTAATGCCTTCTTCATAATGGATATCGAAGTCTTATTGGTGGATTACGCTTTCGCCATTTCCGAGGGTAGTAAGCAGAACTTTTTGTATGTCTTATCTCAAGCAATTGGGTAAGCTTGTCTATTACTTCATTCACAAAAGGCGTTCCTCAATAGGAAACAATCTTCAATGGTACTCCAAACCTAGCACATATATTAGGCAAGAGGGAAACTTGCCGTGGTATCCGCATTTGCACTTGTCAATGGAGTTGCTTCCAGCCCATTTAGTGAAGAAGTCCTGGTAGAAACTAGGATGTATTCATGTTTGGCGCGAGGGAAGATGGATGTATAGGACCAACAAAATCTAATCCCCAAACCAGAAATGGGCGGGGGACCACAATAGCTGAAAGGGAGGTACCTTCGCTTCTCGGCATGCTTTTGACAATCGGAACAACTCGCACATACCTTTTGACATCATGATGAAGTGTAGGCCAATAGTATCCAGAACTTAAATTTTTTCTTGGCTGTGGCATCCATAGAATAATGTCCACCACAGGAGGAGGTCATGAGCATGTCTTAGAGCTTGTACTGTTTCTTTCTTCAGCCTAAGCACCTCAACAAAATGCGGAAGGCATCTTCCTACATAAAATGTCCTCAACCAGCACATATGTTAGACATCTTCTTCTAAACTTAACTTTCTCCGGATGGTGAAAATGTGGCGTGAATCTCTTGATGTCTTAGATAATTGACAATGGGTTGCATCCAAGACACGGTTTCTCAACTAAATGACATACCTCTTCTTACGTTTGATCCTCTTGGAGGTCAAATCATATTTGTAGAAGGCATAGGGTATGAAACTACTTCGGATCCTTTTCTCGCTTTGACAAGATGGACTTCAATGGCAAAGTCTTGAAGCATGGCAGCCCACTTATAGAACTTGGTCTTGAGGGGGCTTGTTTACCATACAACATTGGAAGAGGATTGACCTTCATATAGACTTGAATCTTTGGAGCTTGCATCGGAAGATGGGGAAATTTAGTGGTCAAAAATATTAGGGCAGCGTGACAGACTTCTCTAGGACTGGGTAATTCACCTCTCAGGTCCGACCCTTTGCTTCCCCGCATAATTTAGCACCCTTTTTTGTTCTGAAATAAGGCTAATCCTACAGACAAATGATGTAACTCAGTTATATAAACTTGGAAATCTTCATTTGGTTTAGGGGGGAAGTGTTACCTTCTTGCCGAGCTCTTCTTTGATCAATTCAAATGCCCTTTGGCAATCTTCATTCCACTCAACCTGGAACTTTTTGACTTGTATTTTTTAGATACATACGCTACTTTGGTGAGCTTGGTGATAGGTCTCAAAATGTGAGAGAAGTTTGGGATGTAGATCCTCAAGCCTTGAAGTGTACCAACAAAACCTTTGATCTGCTTCAATGTTTTGGGTCTTTGGGAGGTCGAGAACTTCGGCCTTGTTTGTTGACAATCTAATCGAAGTCCTTCCTCTCGATATCGATGGCCTACAAGCACACCTTTGTCGATCAAAAACAAACACTTCTTTGGATTTAGGTTCCACCTGCTGGATGCAGCACAAAGAAAACATATTAGAGATTGTTTTGAGATGATCTTCCAAAGAGGTGGCGAGTCAAATCATCGAGAAAAAAGCCCCCGAAATCTTGGGGAGATTATGACTCAAAAATATTGTTCATTGCCCTCTCGAAGGTTGCGGGGGCATTTTTCAAGCCAAATGGCATTCTTAGCATCATATAAGTTCCCAAAAGGTGTAATGAAGGCAGTTTTTGGTTCGTGATAAAGGATCAACTTCTATTTGGTTGAAACCCGGAGAAGCCATCCATAAGAGAATAGAATTCTTTTCCACTCATGGTATGCAAAACTTCTTCTAGAAAGCGGTAGGGGATAGCGGTCTTTGATTGTAACCTTATTGATATCTCTATAATCAATACAAATTCTAAGTTGGCCACTTCTCTTCTTGATCGGCACAATGCAAAGACAACCACTCGAGTTCAATGTCTCACATATCAGCTTAGAACTCTCCATAGTTTTTAATTCTTCATAGATAAGTGGCAGCAAGATGAATTTATCCTCCTTAATTTACATTGGACTGGGGATCGAGCCATCTTTTACTTTTATTTCAAATTTTGCTTTAGAGGGGGAATTCCTTTTAGTTGAGTAATCCCAAGCAAAGACATCCCGAGAATTCTTGACACAACATAGGAAATGAGTTAAAAAGCAAGGCTGGGGGCTTTTTTTGGACCAACTTTCGGGGTTCTAGTTTGGCCATCTTTTGGATACAAATGACTTGCTCTGCTTGCCTCCCTATCCCTATAGTTAGAATTGGACAAGTCCTGCGGGAGAGGTTCGGCTCTTCTTCCTGAAAGGCTCCTTGACTAAAAAATCCGATTATGGTACCTTTAGCTAGCTTTGTCTACTTCACTATTCAAATGCCTAGGGATATGCTCTATAGTCCGGGCCTCAAATTTGTCTAATAGTCCCAAAACCTCTTCTTTAAGTTGTACTAACCTTGAATGCTTGGTTTGGTATACCTCTTGGACTTGATTGCACAGTGAGAGTCTCCCTTTATATTCACTTCTTGATTCCCATCATGTAAGCTTCCGGAGACCTGCAATCAAAGCTTGATACCTGCCTCATTAGAGGTTATATTTTAATGAATTCTTGCTGTTTTTTGCCCTTTGTCAAAGCCTACGGGCTTTTAATGATGGCGCCAGCCACAGGCTAGGCTCAATTTCCTCGCTACAAGCGCCATCAAAGAACAATGTATGAGTATGCTCATCAAGTTTTTGCTCTTCTTCTTCCAAAAGGGGATCTACATAGATGTTGTACACACCTACATCTTTATAGATTAGTGCATCATCAATTAAAAAGGCAAATTCTTCTTGGAGTTTACCTTCCTGGTTGTAGAGTGTGACTTCTTGCTTACCATCTGTTATTGTGCATTTACCTCCTCCCCAATCTGGCTTTGCAGAAACCACCTTGAGCCATTTACGCTAAAAAGAAGGTCATAGCTGCCAATCTGAGAAGGAAACTGTACTACAACAAAGTCCAGGGTCATCTTGATGCCCCCTACATCTGTCAAGACATCATTAACGACTCCTTTTGGTTGTACACTCTCATTAGCAAAAGATTTCAGAATAATTGGTGCTGCAGAAGTGATTTTTAACTCTAAAGAGTCCATAATATGTAAAGGCATGATATTTATGCCAGAGCCTCCATCAAGATGACTTTAGAGAGTGTTTTACCCGACTTGAGCTTCACATGAGAATATACGGGGTCTTTCCCAACTCTAGAGATGTTGTGGATGATGGGTTCTGAATTCTCCTCTATAAGTGTTTTGACACGCTCTCTATAGGAAGGTGCTATTCTTAACAAGGTCAAAACATCTAGGGTGACTCTAGTAGACTTCAACACCTGGTCAAGCTTCACCTAACCACGGCCCGGGCTGTCATTTTGAGGTGGCCTGGCTCTGTAACCCACGGAGGGCGGAGGAGCTATGCTATTTCTAGGCATGTTGGCTTCTTTGAGGTGCGGATCTTAGGCTATAGGGAATTACCAGTTGGCCAAGACCTCTTCTTCTCTTCGAAGTTCATCACCTCCTTCTCTTTGTCGGAGAAAGAAACATGAGAAGAGGATGCATCTGATCTTACCTTTATCTTTCAACATATACTCTTTGATCTTTTTTGTCTTCATAATGGCTGTTTCTTTACAATATGAACAAGCGGGGCACTCCTTACGGTGTGGCCCTTTTTATCACATCTAGGGCAAGGCTTGGACCAGCAATTACTTTCACGAATGGCTTGTTTAGCTTCTTACAGTGGGTACAATGCTTTCTACTTTGTGTAGAATCTGAAGACTTGAAGTCGGATGCCTCATCTCACTGTGGTCTTTGGAGCCTTCTTGAGCTGAGAGAGTTGCTTGGTAACCTCCATAAGTGTCTCTGCAGTCCCGGCATGTTGGAGTTGCAATTTTGAGGTTAGTAGCTTGCAACTTAGAAATCTCTTCTCTCATATCTTCTTCAAAAGAATTTTTCTTCTTCACTTTGTACACACGAGGTTCATAGTTAGTCTCTAAATCATTGAAATAATCAAGATCAACGTGCTCAAAAGTAGAAAATGCAAGCCCTTAGCCCTCGCTGATCTCAATTGCTTTGGAAAATACCCTTGGTAATGTCTCAAAACGTTGTTGTTGATGTATCTTCATTAACTTCTTGTAAGCGGGAGGTGCGAACTTCAAACCATGCAAAAAGCGGTAATCAAATGCAAAGGAGGATTATCAACACCCTTTGACTCACACTTTATCACATGCTCTCCAAATCTATCAACATAAGCTTCTATGCTTTCATCACTTCTAATAGAAAGAGAATCGATTCTTTGAAGCAAAGTTTGGAGTCACGAGTTAAGCCAAAACCTATCAATGAATCTGCTCCTCATCTCTTCAAATGTGTGAACACCATAAATCTTTCTTTGAGTGTTAAACCATTTTAGTAGCAAGGTCATCGATAAAAAAGCTTGAACAATTCCAACTTAGTCATACCTCTAGGAGCATGATTCCTAAAATAATCATCAAATGAGTTTAGAAATACCTCAAAGGGTTTCTTTTTTACGTCATAAAGGGGCTGTGAAGGGCGTCTCAACCTGAAGATAGGATCAGCATAGTTGCCTAGAGGTGCTGCTGCTGCTGGCGCTGCTGCTGCTGCCAACCCAGGCTCCAAAGGCATATCTTCAGCGTGGCTAGGCTCTCCATCACCATCCATATCTGTACCAGTCTTCCTTGGGTGCCTCACCATGAGGGGCTCTCAAGTTTTTTTGCAAAGAGGTTTTAGAGAATCCGGTGGGACCTCCAAAGATGTGGTCTTTCCGCGGAATCCTTGCAAAAGCTGTGATGCACAAATCTCTAAATTGTGGGATTTCCTAAAAGATACTTGCCAAATTCTGTGTTTAGGGTGCAGAGAGCCAAAGATGTGGTGAGGGGATGTGAAAAGATGAGAAAAGAGGTGCAAATGTGAGGAAATGAGGTGATATGTGAATGCGGTGTATATTTGGGATTTTTACTACGCAACAAAGTAGTGAAAATGATTGAAGAAAAAACTTGGGGATGGACAAACTTCCTTTGAATGCGGATGAATTTTTGAACAAATTACAGCGAGAATAGCTATCAATTTAGCTAAATCTAGATAATATCGGATAACTTGAATTGATTTCAACTCATTTGTTGATAAAGATTGATGGGAATTCGTGGCAAAGTTTAGCGAAATGGGTGACACGTAAAAATGGGAAAACCCTAATTTTTTGAAAAAACTTCGAAATCGATTGAAGAAAGGGGAAACACCATGAATTGCTCAAGAAAACTTTTCTCGGAGTTATCTCGGGAACATAATACCTTTGTCGGGTAATCCATTCGATCACTCTGAAATAGAATTTGTATCGAACTTCCGAATCTTGGCTTTCAAGAACAAAGGCGGGTTTCTAATCAAAAATCTCCTCTCTTGCTATAGAATGGCTCGGATCGTCTTTATAGACACAGTAATGTCGGGTAGTTAGAGCTCAATTTATGCATATGGCTCACGAACTCTTTTTCCCAAAATAGGCAATACTACTGTTCTTGGCATGATCTCTATTAATTCAGCATCTTCTTCATGATTGATTGGTTCGAAGTCGGTTATGATCGAGGCTGACTGCTCGCATCACTCAAATTAGCGGGGAATTTGAGAATCATAGAACCCTAATGGATCTTGGCGAATTTTCCTCAATGGATATATCCCACGAGGCCAAAATCGAAAAGTCAGACCCGGGGGATATATAGCCCAATCCCATAAACTTTTAAATTGGCGTGTCTTGCCCACGTGGGATTGGTACCTCCACAGCCCCTGCGGGGGTGAGCCACGTGGAGGGGGTGATTGGTGGAAAGGAATCTAGGTCGAGGGGGGTAGAATAGGACAATTTTTTTTTATATTTTTTCAAAGGCACACGATTCCCAAGAAGTGGAATTTAAAAGGTCTATATAGGGTCTTTTTGGAAGACAATTTTTTTTTTTGTGCGGGTGGCATATTTTCATTGGGGGCTACAAGATGATGTGGTCAAATTTTGAAAAATGGCACTTTGATTTTTTGGCTAAAAAAGGTGAATCAATGGTATTTGGGCAATGGATGGTGACATGATGAAATGATGACTTGGCATAGTGAAGGATGATGTGGCAAAGTCAAACATGGCTTTTGCCTAAGTGAATTTTCGAGATTTTAAATGCCCCTTGATATTTTTGATGAGGTGGCATGATTTTGGCCCAAGTGGCAAAGATATAACCAAAGTTGGATGACAAAGCATTTTTTTGAACAAGGTGGCCATCCTAGGTGGCATTTTGACTCTTGATGGCGTGGCAAGGGTATTTTTTAGAAAGTGTGCCTT
The DNA here is from genome assembly GCA_021234155.1 of Isoetes taiwanensis. Taxonomy (NCBI): domain Eukaryota; kingdom Viridiplantae; phylum Streptophyta; class Lycopodiopsida; order Isoetales; family Isoetaceae; genus Isoetes; species Isoetes taiwanensis. The sequence goes on along the minus strand of JAJEKV010000015.1, from coordinate 4,536,117 downwards.
TTGGCTTTCCATTTTGACTTTCACTTGACTTTTTGACATTTTGGCACTTTAGGATGATGACTAGGATGCCACTTGGCAAAGGTATAGATTTTTGGCATTTTTGGATTTTTAGGCATCTTTAGAAGCATATTTGGCTAGCGATAGGGAAATTCAAAAAAAATAGGAGATAGGCTCAAAAATTTGGGAAAAATCAAGGATGGCTAGTTTTGGCTAGAGGATTTGGCGGGGGGTACTCACGGCCTAGATTCTCTTCAGCCTGATACTTTTCCATAATAAGCTCCTCCAATACTTAGAATTTTCTTTATCTTCATCTCTTCTTCATATTTGCCACTTCAAGGGGAGACAGCGGTTCCTACCTTCTTAGCGATTTTCCGGCTCCTTGCTCTTGCAACCAATTGCTACTCTCTTAGCATTGAACTCATGGCAACCTCGATTTCCCGGATGGTGCAGGCGCCCGGGCGCTCATCTTCTTAGGAGGCCGACATCGATGAAATTTTCCATGTCTTAGGAAGGGGGTAGATGTCAAGCAACTTTACCGCAACCCGACTTCTGGTGAGAGTCACAATGCGAATTCCAAGCTAGGGTAGAGCCATCTCTAGTGCAGCTCCCACCTTGCGTAGGTTACTTTGTTCCTAGGCAATCCCACGCAAAACAGACTTTAGGCGATGTTCCAAACATTGCCAATTACCTCTAAACAAAGGCGCGGCTGCGGCAGAAATGCTTGTCAATAGGACCAAATGCTTCTCTTTCAACAACGCCTTGGCAATTTTTCTTACCCATCGTCAGAAAAACGATTGGGAGAAACCTCCATTCCCCATGGGCGTGGACCCATTAGCCATAGCGTGAGGAACAAGCGGCTCCTTGCATATCTGAGCGGGGCGAGGAAGGAAAAGAAGAAGACTTCGGAAGAAGAGGAATCGGAAGAGGAAGAAGACTCGTCGAACTTCGGCCCGCGGAAAAAGCGGCGGCCCCGAACAAGAGTGCAAGACTTGAAAAGCCGACCAAACTCTTAGAATCAGCGCCACCCCTTGGGCTAGGCATTACAAGCCTAGCCCCCATCGTGTCGGCGAAGAGTTTACGCTTCTAAAAGCGACATCAAAACCTCTGAGTCACGAGGAAAGGGAGTATCGACACGAAGAGTTCTGCGACTCAGGAGCGGACTGGGCGACTTCATGCGTCCAGGAGCATCGACTTCCCACTCCAAGTAAGGGGAAGGCGACACTTACGGGAGAGTCAACCTCAGGCATCAAGCCCTGACAGCAACATCGAGGCGGGTTATGGGCCCGGACCCGGGCCGCAAACCAACTGCAGAGCGGAGGAAGAGTTCCTTGCTCTGAGGAACGGATGGGGATTAAGCCCGCGACGCCGAACATCTTAGCGGCAAGCTCTTGGCAACACCTCCCGAGAGAGAAAGGTGAGTTCGACCTCGGGGAAACTTCAGCTTGATCGGGGACTACGGGGGAGCTCACCGCGGTGGAGGTTGATGATTTTGCGGGCGGAACCGCGAGAACTGGATACTGCGGCGGCCGAGGACCCGTCCGCATAGCGGCATTGTGTCGTTCGCGGTATTACCTTCCACGTTGATGGGCCGGAAGAATAGCGGTAATTCACCTTAAATTCACCCCTGCCCGAGGAAGGAGTGTCGATGCTAATCGGGATTTGGCGGCATGCTCGGCTACCCTTAACTGCAAAGTATGCCATCACGGTTAAGAAGCGGTAGCACTCGATGTTTTCGACTTTCGCCATACCTTCGGTGGCGGGGAAAGGCTGGCGGTGACTTGACTTATACTTCCGACCCGTGAGTGGAAGACTTGGCGAGAGCTCTTGGGGTGGATCTTGATCAACATCCTTAGGAACTTGGGTCATTCGATTGGGAACGGCCCAAGTGAAGAAGTTCTAGAGGATAATCCATCCCCTCGGCGTTATCGGGGAATAGTTAGAAATCTTGATCTGGGAGTCTCTTGTAGTAAACATATTATATAATATGAATATAACTTCTTTTGCATTTTTAAATGTTTTGGTGATATATTTTTGTTCATAACTATACCAACAACACCTATAATATGAGAACAAACAAAACTAACAGTACAACCATGACCAATTGTGTATGCAGAAAGGGAACAACGAGCAGTAGAGCAAAGCGGGGAGGCCCAGATGAAGAAAGAAACTCACGACGGGCAACCCCCTTCAAAGGAACCTCTTGGGGATATGGTCCCATGACACCGAAGAAGAGTTGTATGGATCTTGAAACGGACACTGGACGGATAAAGGCCCTACTAGCGGCCCAAAGCATCATCCAGGGCCACAATCGACACCCAGAAGTCGGGGAAAGACAAAAGAAGGAGTAAAGAAGGAGGTCCCCTAGCCACGAGAGACCTCAGAGTCAAGCTCAACCTCCGGACTTCGAGTCCAGAAAAAGAGTGCGGCGGTAGCCGGACGTAGAGGCGGGCAGAGAAGGACACTAAGACCCTTGATTACCAAAAAAGGTGGACTCGAATAGCGGGCAATGTGTGGAAAGCCGGAACTTCGAGCAGTTCAGGCGAGGAAACGGTCCGGCCTAGAAGCGGAGGCATGGCTGGAGCGAAATGGTTTGGTCACGGCAATGCCTATGGCATGAAAGACAAAGACAAAAGGCGAGGGTGGCGGCGGTAACAAAAAAAGAAACACTGCGCATATGGTGGAAGGGCTATGCCAAAGCCCATGGATTGAGCATGGGCGCATAAAGATTTAAGAAGTTCTCAAAAGCTTTCAAAACACTATGTTCTAGGGGAATACAAGTCGAACATGATCTGGCGGATTTCTGATTGCGGCCCGGGGGTACAAATCCGCGGTCGCGAAGTACACCGAAGAGTTCATGAGGCTAAGACTATATGTGCCTAAACCGGGCGAGAAACACGGGTGGAAAGCTACATAGAAGGGCTGAGCGAGGAACTCGGGGAAACTTCGTAAGGGCAATAGACCCCGAGCGATTAATGCAGGCGGAGTCAAGGCAATTAGTTTGCAAGGATCGGGGGCCTTGAAGCAGCCGCAGCAGGCAGCCTTACTATCGGGATAGAGGGAAAGCAGCGGGGAGCTACGGTCCTAGGGCAGCCAGCCCAAGCCAGCAAAAGTCCCATATAATAGCAAACGGGGAAAGCCAAGGGAAAAAAGGGGTGTCCTTCAAGGACAAAGCAGGGGAAGGTTCAACTACTTTCGAAGCGTCATGCGGTCCTTCTTGCAGGCGATGCCTAAGGAGAAGAAGAGAGGAATGCATAGAAGCGGCTTCTGCTTTAGATGTTTCAGCAAACCCAAACCGAGCGAACTGCCCATTTGTCATGAGCCCTTCGCTAGCGTAGTTAGGCGGATGGGACACTCCATCGACGCGAGGGCGAGGGAGGCACGCGATTACATTCGGGGTGAGTGCCACATCTTCACGCTGCTATAGATCTGAAACGGTGAGAGACCCGGTATAAGGTAATCACCACGGTAGGGAAGGCAAATGCCAAGTCCTTCATAGTCTTGATAGACTCGGAAGTAGCCATAACCGCATCCCCGAGGATGGTTCAAATGTTGAAATTGAAACCCCTAAAGTCCAAACCAAGGCCCGTAGTCTTGGCAAAGCAGGCGATAAGACATCTGTTTGGGAAGAGAATCAACCGACATTGACTTGCCGGGATTAATATCGGATAGAAGTAATGGGCATTGGCAAATACGACTTGATCGTTGGAATGGAGTACCGGACCGGACCAGGGGCCCATCATTGATTGTGGAAGCGGAAGGGGACCTTCCCAGCGGCCGGCGGCAAAGCCATTGAGATCCGGGTAAAGAAGTTACCCCCATCATGCAATGTATGTCCGTTAAGAAGCTGCTCAAATCTATAAAGAGCGAGAAGGTAGCATACATCTTCAAACTCGAGATTGAGGAACCTGAGTCGGAAGGAAGCAAAGAAGACAAGGTGCTCAACAAGTTGCCCAAGCCAATCGCCAACTTGATTCACGGAGTTCCACGATCTCTTTCGAGGCGAGATCGAGAAGCTTCCTCCTTACGGGGGTAGAGTGTGAGATAGCACTTTCGAACCGGGGACCAAAGCGCGAGCAAGGCCCCATATAGAATGACACACATGAACTCCACCCGGAGCTAAAAAGCGGCTACAAGAGCTGCTTTCGATCTAGGCTTCATCAGGCCCAGTGTCTCACCATTTGGGGCACCCATCCTCTTTGTCAAGAAGAAAGATGGAAGCTTGAGGATGTGCATAGACTACAGACAATTGAACAAGCACACCATCAAGAACAAGTACGCACTTCCCAGATCAGATGACTTGATGGATCAGCTCAAAGGGACAAAGGTCTTCTCCAAGATCGACCTAAGATCGGGGTATCACCAAATCAGAATAAAGGAAGAGGACATCCACAAAGCGGCTTCCCGAACCAGATACGGGCATTACGAGTTCACCGTAATGCCATTTGGGCTATCAACGCCCCAGCTTCGTTCATGAGACTCATGAGCGACATCTTCGAAGAATACTTGGACACCTTTGTGATAGTATTCTTGACGACGATACAGTGTCTGATAAATCTATTGAAGAGCATGCAAAGCCGCGTCGAGGAAAAGGTGCTCGAGAAGTTAAGGAGGCATCAGTTGTATGCCAAGTTGTCGGTGTCACTTAGCGAGAGAAAGGTGGAATACCTCGGTCATGTGATTTCAGCGAGAAGGAATCTCGGCGGACCCCACCAAGATTGAAGCGATAATCCAGATGGCGGCACCAAAGAACGTCCACGAGGTCGGAAGTTTCCTTGGCCTAGCGGGTATTCTGAGGGAAGTTCGTGAAGAACTTTGCAAAGATAGCAGCCCCAAGCGGACTTGACAAAGGCGGAAAAAGTCAAAAATTGGGCGGACCATTGGCTCAAGAAAGCCCAAGCGAGATTGAGTTGTTGAAGGAAGCTTTGACAACCTACATCTTAACCCCCGCCGAACGAGGAAAAGGACAAGTTAGTGGCTTTAACGACGTAAACAAGATAGCCATACAGTGCGGTGCTAATGCAAGAAGAGCGAGTAATAGCGTCGACTCAAGGAAAATGAACGGCCGAACGCAGCGTTACGGCGCATGATCAAGAGCTGCTAGCGGTTGTCGGGGCATTGAGAATCACGGAGGCATTACCTCTTAGGGAGGAAGTTCCGGTTGGACCGATCACCTAGAGCCTCGATGCGTATTCACACAACCACATCTCAATCTGAGGCAGAGAAGGTGGATGGAGTTTCTCGAGGAATACGACTTTGAGATAGTCTACAAGCCCGGGAAGCTTAATGTGGTAGCGGATGCGCTTTCAAGGCATCCACTAACAACCAGGGTGCCCGCAGCGCAATCTCGGCCTTCAGCGATGATTCGGGGAAAAAGATAGAAGAAACCTTGCCAGCGGATGTCGACTTCAAGGAAGTATGGGCAAGCTGTGCAAGGAAGCGAGAACGGACAAGGAGAGGGAAGCCTTCAAAAATTTGAAGAAGGAAGGTAACCTACTATACCATAAGAACAAGTTGTGCGTGGCGGAATCATCTGGAATAAGAAAGTTGATCCTCCCGACACCCCACAACAGCCCAATAGCTGGCCACGCGGGATTCATGAAGACATACTTCAAAGCGTAGCGACTACTATTGGCGGGAATGAAGAAGCGGATAGCTTCGCTACATCAAGGAGTGTCGGCTATGCCCAGCAAACAAAGCGAGAACAACTCGAATACCGGGAAGCATTGGAACCATTAGCGGTGCCCAACGCTAAGTGGGAAGTCGTCAGCATGGACTTTATAACAGGACTGCCAAGGACAGTAAGAGGTAAGGACGCCTTGATGGTCGTGGTCGACAAGTTGTCAAAGATGGCCCATTTTGTGCCTTGCGGGGACCACGGACACACGGCTATGGACCGCGGCAAAGCTCTTCACCAAAGAGATCTTGAGACTCCATGGCATGCCAAGGGAAATCATCTCCGTAGAGATCCAAAGTTCATTAGTGCTTTACGGCGGGATCTCTTCACAACGATTGGAACAAAGCTATCCATGAGCACGGCCTATCATCCCGCAGACGGATGGGCAAGCGAGGCGTGTCAACGAGAATATTGGAAGACATGCTCCGAAACTATGTCTGGAACAAGCAAGGTATGTGGGAGGAATTTATTCACTTGGTGGAATTTGCATACAATAGCACCAAGCAGGAATCATCCCAAATGTCGCCGTTCATGATCAACTACGGCTACCAATGCCTAACTCGGACACTTGGCACAATCCGTGTCAAAAGTGGAAGTCTCGCAACAAATGTTGGCGACATGCAACGGCTCGTGGAAGAAATGCGAGGATATCTCTAGCGGCAAAGAGTCGTCGAAAAAAATCATAGACAAACGCATCGAGCGGTCGAGAGATTTGAAGTTGGCGATAATGTGTGGCTCAAGATCAAGGTGAAAGCAGTGGCTTCTGCATCGGGGAATTGCAAGAAGCTTGCTCCAAGGTGGGCTGGCCCCTTTAAAATAGTCAAGAGAGTAGGTAACCAATCCTACAAGTTAGACTTACCCGGCACACTTAAAGATCCACAAAAGTCTTCCCGTGAGTCTGCTGAAGAAGCATACTCCCAATCGAAGAAGTTTTGGATACTCCAGCGATGTTGGAAATGACGGAAAAACATTGCAAATAGTTCGAACTAATCCTTGATAAAGCACTCTCGAAAAACAAGGAGATCGAGTTTCTCGATTACTTGGTCAAGTGGAAACACTTGCTTAGGTGGAGGACCAGCGACATGGGTACTTAAAGAGATCACGGAAAACAGTACCCCACGGTTTATGGAGCAATGGGATGGCGGGGTCATCTCAGAATAAATCGGCTCGAGGGCATGTCGATTTGAGTAGATTAATAGCTTATCTAGTTAAGTATAATCGCATGCAACCTATGAGGTAAGGGTTGCATGCGTTATTTACCGAAATGATGAGATTACTACGGTGATCTCTGGGGCGTGGTGTAATGTCAATGTAGGCATGACCGCGGTTCAGCTTGGAAAGTCTATACATCCCACGCTAAGTAGGCGACCTCGAAGAAAGGAGGTCATGAAGGAATGCATTGATAGGAAAAGCACCTCTAGTCCCATATATGCTTTGATAGGAGGAATCGGCCTTCATGCCCCATATCTGCGGGAAGGACCTATCCGCCCACATTTGGGCAACTAGGGTGTAGGCATGAGTGGCATATAGGCATATAGACGCTGTCTCCACGGCCATAATGGAAGAATCACCCTCTTCCTACGCCGGGAGATTAGCCATGCATCCATGTAGATAGGTGGGGTGGTCACCATATAACCAAAACTTTATAAATAATTAAACATGCTACTAACGTGAGTGTGACACCGAGCCAATAGAGCTCCGGGAGGGCTAGGAGGTTCGGTTCTACGAAGACTTACAACACAATTTTGTCTAAAGTGTTGCAAGGAATAAAGAGTACCTCGAAGAATAATAGTATATATAATAAAAATTTGAGTAATCGCTGTAATAACATGCGAATAATTAAGCATTTGATGGAATAATAGTTCAATAATGTCCTGTAAATATTACCTTAAGGTAATTCTATTAAATGTATAAAGCTAATAATAAGTATATCGTATGTATCGGGTTGATTGCGAGGATAAGTACATCCCAAGGTGGGGAGAACCATGATCTTTGCGGGACTGACATCAATTCAAGGTGGGGGGTATAAAATCACTAGTCGGGTACAAAAAAACGCGAAAAAGCAAAGCAAAAAGCAAAGCAAAAGCAAACTTTTTCGGTTCACATTTCGGTTAGCTCCGGAATCAGAATTTTGGCGCCATAACTACCTCTCTGGCGATGGCGATGAAGCTTTTCAGCCGAAGGAATGGTACCGAGAAATGGATTAAATGGTTGGAGGATCAAATTCTTGGACGAGGATTGGGAATCGATCACGGAATCATGGCTTCACGGCGGTAAAATTAAGAAATTTTATGTGAAGCCTCATTTAAAAGAACTGCTAGATTTTCTTATCTCAGAGCTTTATCCTCATGGTCTGGCGAACAATGAGCTCAGGAAGAAATTTGCCTTTGCATTTACTTGGGAGAATTGTAGTCGAGCAGCTCTTTAACCGGGGCGGAACACAAGATAAACGGGTTTCATTTAAAGAACAAGTTGGCCCAGTACCCAAGGAAGCTAGTTAAGCTCGAACCAAAACATTCCTCGGCGAACAGCCTCTCGCAGCAAAAAGGAAGAACCACACCAAATCCACACCATTGAAGCCAAGTAATGCACAGTTTACTCTCAGGTGCAAGTCTTTGTTCCTTTGCTAAACAGAGGTAGCTTAATGTTTAATGTTAGGGTCTTGGATGAAGAAGTGAATAGGTTGGAGGGTGAATTTGAATTGTGCAAGAAAGATCTGGCAGACATTGCAAGCAAGATCACCCTAAACAGACATGTGAATGAGAGAGATATTGCCAGGATCGAAGCAAGCAGAGAAGACATAAGCAGGTTGCAGGCTGAGATCAATTTTTTGGAATCCAAAGTAGAAAAGTCTGATTCTGATAAGAAAAGAATTGAGGACTTGATGCAGGACTTGATGCGGGGAGAAATTCTATTGCAGGAAATTAGAGAGCCTTATTGAAAAGGTGGATGATCATCAAGTTGAGAAGAAGAATGAATGGAAGCATTACATGGAGTGCTAGAAAGGGACACTGCTCAAATGGAAGAATTACGGGGCTAATTGCTATAACTTGAGTAGTGTAAATGCCTCCCCGTATTCGGGTTCAAGTTATTGCAAAGCAGTTGCCATTGTGTTATGAAATACCATGTTGCATGTGGATTAGCTTTCCAAGATGACTACAAGATTAGTGCGTGCTACCATGCCAACATGCTTATCATTTAATTTGCAGCCCGCTTCTTGTAGAGAAATAAAAATGCCGGATTGTTCTATGGATGTCCCAATGAAATTCTTTGAAGAACTTGGCTTAGAGACCAATGCAAATGAAGGAGAAGAAAAGAAGAAGAACAAACGAGAAGAATCATCTAAAGAAAGTAAGTATTATTTATTTGCTTTGCTTTATTTGTGAAAATTGCTTTTGTTGAAAAGTTTTGGTCATGTTATTTGCGGGGAAAAGTTACCAACAAAAGGAAACATGATGACTATGTGGATTTAGATGAATTTGGTGAATTTGCTGATGTGAATGAAGATCTTTGGTGATTCCGAGTGCATATGAAGGTATTTTAGAAAATATTCAAGTTCTTCGAGGGAAGGAGCTTCTTTGGGAATTAAGAGCAGGTTGAGAAGAGCTACAATCAATATCAAAGGAAACTAGCCTTGAACCTCAAAGCAGACTATTCTTCCCGATCCCGTAACTCCAACTCGGATATTCACATCGAATCGCCGTGGAACGTGAACAACTCCACAGATTGTGGATCAGCAGAGCTGGACAAATTGGTGGTCACATTGCGGATGCCACAAATGTAATTACCAAGGAAGTGGATGAGCAAGACAAAGAAGCTGATGGGGGAGGATGGAAGAGAAGTTCAAGAGGATGCAACAAAGAATACAAAGAATTCAAGGAAGCGTCTTCGGCAGGCCAGCAAAAAGAAGAAAGCAATCAAACCTATTCCCAAAGTAGTTGCCGAAGGTGCAAGTTACAAAAGGTGACAAACGCACTCCAATAGAAAGAATATTAGATGCCTATAATGGGAAGGGCTAAACTTTGAACCATGTAAACCACTCAGATTTGACATTGTCATATTTTCAATTTGTAAGATTTTGTTAAAATAAAATCTTTTTCTAAATATTAGAATCTGTAAACTTTTCATTAAAATAAAATGTTTTCATTGAATATGTGAATCTGTAATCTTTTCATAGTTGACAATGTCATATCTTAGTTTGTGTCTAAAGTGTTTTTAAAATGTATCTCTTGTTTGTAGGGAGGCACAAAGACAAACTGTTGTTGGTCCTTGATTTGAATGGTGTGCTTATGAAGAGTTGGCATAAGCATGACAAACACGTAACACCAATGGCAAATCAAGAAACTGTACACAACCAACAAAGTGCTGGTTTGCAGACCAGGTTTGCATAATTTCATGGACTGGGCCCTAGAACATTTTGAAATTGCTATTTGGTCCAGTATGAACCGCTACAACATCATTGAGTGCCTGCAGCAGATGTTGCCTGCAGATTATCTTATTAAGTTCAAGTTCATTTGGGAAGGAGCACAATGTTTGAAATTGCCTTATCCACACCCACCAATCCGACAAGCGGTCTATTTGAAGCCACTTTCTTATGTCATTGAAGCATATCCTGAAATGAAGAATGTCTTGTTGGTGGATGATTCTCTGTATAAATCTTTTTTTTCACCAGTGTACCATTCTTTAATAGTTAGCTCATTTCAGTTTGATGAGGGCACAGAATGGTTTGAAAAGATGAAGGATGTATTGTTTGGTTGGGCTGAAAGTCCTGAGCCTACAAAATTTGTGAAAGAACATCTTGCCCCAGAAATTGTCAAACAAGAAGACTTTGATATTTTGGATTTGTGTTCCAAGCATGTGCAGGAGAATCCAAGATGGGCTATTCCTGTGAAACAGGCAGTTGCCATGATGGAACTTCTGGTAAGCAATTTATTTTTTTGCTTGATTTGCTTGATTTGCTTGGCTTGCCATATCTTCTTACCTTAATCGAGTTACGCTCTTTGCGAGTTCCCTGGAAGACTTTTGTGAGGCAATGGATGTTAAGGAATGTCAAGAAAAGTGTAAGATGTGAAAAAATACCGGCAACCATAAAATTTTCTTCCCTGGTTGCCACATTTTGAATGCACATCATTGTGCAATGTAATGTTAGATGTGAATATACCTGGCATACATAAATTTTTTTCCCCTGGTTGCCAGATTTTGAATGCACATCATTGTGCACTCTATTGTAAACTGTTGTAACAATATCAATATGAATGTCAATGTTTTGTACTATGCACTTGTGAACTGAAACCCAAATCAGAGAGCATTGAACTCATTCCTGAACAGGTAAAGATGACATGATTTTCTGGCAGGTCTCTTCTCCTAACATGTACATGTTGCCACCAATATCATTCATGTCAAACTTAACATGCCTTACCAAGTGGCTGTAAATTGAAGCCACTGGCTTGTCCACCAGCAATTGAAAAGTTAGAGTGTCTAATTGCTGATAGTAGTGGCCTGATACTATAACCTCTCCAACATTGTATACATTCCCCCACTCATCAACATAAGAATCCAGCAATGTTTGCTTTGTCTCAAGATAATCGCTAAGTAAGTAAAAGTCGACACCCTCATCATTATTTTTCTTCCGCAGTACAGCAAAGTTATCCCCAACTTCTAAGATGTCACCGAGGTAATCAAGCTCACCCTCATCATCATCATCTTCTTCTTTCCTCCTCCTCATTGGATAATTTGTCTTCTCGCATTCACTTTGGTTGTACTTCTTTTTGGTTTTAATACACCTTCTTTCCAGCCTCCTATCCTTCTCTTGTTAATGCAATTATCCCAATCTCCATGAAAACATGCTTGGCAAAACAAGCAAGGCATCCTGTACTCACTTTTGTTGGATCCTTCCTATCAAGTGCCCTAATGCTATGTAACTTTGAGCTCCCATTCAAAGTTTTCCATTCCTTCTTTTCGGACTTATCTATGTCCTTAGCTTCAATATTCCAAAAGTACACCGGAAAGCATTGACTCAAAAGCAAGTTAATGCAAAAGCAAAGCAAAGCAAATTCAGAAAGCAAATGCAAGAGCAAATTGTTAGCAAAGATAATCAAAGCAGAAATCAAAAGTAATGAGACATCCACCGGAATTGAATGAAAGCCAACATAAATGCAAAAGCAAATGCTGAAAGCAAATTTAATGAATGCGAAAAGCAAATGCAAAGCCAATTCAAAGCAAAGTTAGTCAAAGCATTAATCAAAGCAAAAGCAAAAGCAAAAAGCAAAAAGCAAAAGCATCAAAGCAATTCCATCGAGCAAAGATAATCAAAGTAAATCAAAAGTAATGAGACAACCACGGAATTGAATGAAAGCCAAGATAAATGCAGAAAGCAAATGCAGAGCAAATTTAATGAATGCAGAAAGCACTACAAATGAATGCAAATTTAATCAAACACTACAAATTAACAGCTGACCAGAAACATTCCGGATATAAATACCGGGAGACCTCAAGCAAATGGATTGGATGGTCAACTTTATTGCCATTTTTTCGTCTTAAACTTCCTCACATGTTTTTGTATGGAGAAACTCTTGTGTTTTCAGTCGTAAACTAGTAGACAACCTTTTTCACTTCATCAATTTAATCGGACCTTTTTCTTCCTCAAAAACATAGACCGAGGGACCTGATTCCCTTTTCGCCATTACTCTTCTTCTATAGGCTGCACAAATAGATTTTCTAGGCACTTCAAGCAGCACAGCTCTTTGAAGAATGATTAAGTTTATTCTCTCTGTGGATGTAACCATTTGTAAAGTTGACCTTTTTCTTTGCCGATAATGTCAATCTTTTCGGGTTCGCTTGTGTTTTTGCATAGTTTCCTTCACATTAGCAATCACTTTTTGCATAACCTTTGTCTCTCTTTTGTGCCAAACGCTTTTACTTGTAAAGGTACATTTGGTTTTATCTTTCTTACAAATCTGTCCACAATAGCGCCTTTATCTAAAGCATTGGCATGTTTTGTCGGATCCTCAAAATAATCATGCATATCCTTTGAAATCTCCCAATTCTTTCTCACATCGAGGCTTAATTCTTTTGGAATTAGCGCTTCCATCAATTCCCTTTTGCGTTTCCTTGATTCCCTCTTTCTCGGCAAACATCAATTTCACGAAAAATGGAGTCTCTTCTCATCTTCATCCATTCAAATTATGAATATGAGAAACTCCAATCAGTGATTCTCCACCGTAACCAAATTCTCGAGAATGGCAAAGAGAGGACAGTTCCGCCAACCCGCCTCCTTCAATTTTAATTACACTCCATCATTCCTCCCCGCCAAAGCCAACCGTGGCCCGATTCCCCAATAATCGGACAGCCATGTCATCGATCCGTAGGAGTGATCGAGTTTGGGGAATTCCTGATTCACTGTGTCCGAGAAGAACGAGCAAAGCAATTCGATAAAGCAAAAGCAAAGCAAAAGCAGACGCCCCAGGACACTACTTTTTCAACCCCACGAGTGATTTTATACCCTCGAGGGAGAATGTGGACGTTCATCGATATACTGGCCCTCAAGACGTATACCATACTGCGTCGCCACGCGATAGCTGCCTAGTCGGCGGTAATACCGACACATACCTAAGCAAGGGGGCCCTAGGGGCAACTTGCAATGGTGCGCACACTTAGCAATGCGGCGCACCTTTAGACATTTAAACCATTAAAGGAAGACCAAGGGTCATGGGAACCCTAAACCTAACCGATAGCCTACATAAGGCACCAAACCCTAACATTCCCTTTTTTGGCCTGCGGACTTCTCGGAGCTCCGATTGGCTACGAGGAGTCAATTCCAACTCCCACAACCGCCAACACGCCCTGCCTTGTCGATCATCCTTCGGACCGCATCCCCAAGCGTAAGCGTAGACATGGACGCGCCGGATCAAGAGGAGTGAACCGGGGATCGGTATTTGGTCGATTGAATAGGTTAAACCTCATTCCAGCCTTGAACCAAGTGGGGTTTAGCCTATTAAATGCCCTTAGTAGCCCAAATGTACTCATAATCGACTCTAACTAAAGAATTGACTCTATGTATTAGATTAGTTCTTATTATTTATGATCATATGATGGATGGTTGTATTCTGTGGACTCATTGTATTGGGAAGGGTGAGTAGAGACTTAAAGCTTAGTAGATGATGCTCCTAGCTAGTCCCTCTTAGTGCATTACTAGAATTCGGCCTGTGTACAGGAGCCCACCTGGTTGTGGGTGAAGGGGCCAGACTGGCTTAGAATGAGATTCGTGTTCTAACCCTTTGACCCATCCCTCCGGTGTGTAAGGCCTATCGGGGGATCGAGTGACTAGGTCTAATGGCTTGCCACCCGAGTGTGGGTAAGGCATGGGCTCGACACCGTGGAGTGATCGTCACTCTCCGGTGGGTTGAAGTCGAATAAGGGCGGTGGCCCTCTAGTCACCTTGGGTTAGCATGTAGATCTCTCGGAGGGAGTGATCCCCACCGCCCCCATCGACCGGGAGATGTAACCCGTGAATAGCCCCTTTGGCTATGCACCCGGCCTCACGGTCGGGTCCCAACACTTTTCAACCTACCGCAGTGTGCAACGTGAGGGGCGGATGGAGTGGACAACCCTAAGCCATGTTCTTATGCCGCCCAATCCATTGTCATGACTTACTTGCACCGAACTCGGAGACCCAAGCTTGTCAGTCATCCCCTGGAGTCTGAGCCTTGGGTAGGACTTCCTTTGTATTGTGCTGATCTTTGTCTATGCAGATGTTGATGTACCACCCCTCGAGGTGGATATATGATGATATGTTCTTGGCGTGTATGTTTACGCCGCCAGCCTAGGTAGGCCCCGAGGGAGACGGGTAAAATGACCCCTTCACTCTTCCCCTTTTGTGGACTCTAGGCGGTCACTGATATGTGGAGGGCCCGTATCGATTGTGGAGCTGGTGCGCGGGGATGAACTCCCTATTTGTATACTGCGTGCAGCATCGATATGCAGTAGGGGACGCCACGAAGGAAAAAAGACCACGTATTTGAGGTGGGGGGCTGGTGATACGAAGAGCCTTGTTGTTCTAAACAATAAGAATATTTTGAATAGAGCTGCACACTTTGTCAATTACCATGGCAACCATAGGCTAACTACCAGCCTATTGTATACTTTGGCCAGAATGATCCGATCTGGAAAGTTTACTCTCTCTAGCTCGTGGATTATGCCTTCAAACACAGCTCACATCAATGAGCACTGGGTTTGAGCAGCTTGGAGGGTTTTGCTGAACCCCAGCCACTGCATGCCCTCCGACATAAGGACCATCTTATTTGGGCTGCCAGCTGGGTTTGTGCTAGTGGAAAGAATGGGCCTGGCCGCAGGCGTTATTGGGATTACACAATTCCTGCTGATGAGGAGGATAACAATTTTGAGGATATACATGATCCTTCTTACAGTGCTGATAGTTCTGATGTGGTTATACTCGAACCTGGTGTAGATTATATCCCCATCCACAAGGGTGATCGCACGATGGACGTTGGTTGATAGAGTTGCTTGAGTGTTCATTGTATAGTTCAAGTTGCAGTTTTCTAGTTTTCATGTGTTTCTTTGGTGTACAGTTGCAGGAGTAATGGAGGACGACCCGGACCCGATTGGCGGTGTACGACAGTCAGTTCTATCCTTGCCGTAATCTTTGATTCCTTCTAGCATTGATGCCTCTCATCCCGATCCTGTTGTGTATACAGCTGAACCGGAGGCAGTCTTCTCTGCTCATGAGTTTGTTAGCAATGTGATTCAGGTGGGTACTGAGGCACATAGGATAGCAGCATTAGGCGGCAGCACAGGGCATTCTCTATGTCCATTGATAGTGCCATAGCTGTTGCGGAGTGGGAGCACCTGGGTGTCCCAGTGTCAGAGTTGCATATGTTGTGCTCTCATATGAGCCTCACAAGAGCCTTGCTTTTGCAAGAGATATGTCAGTTGGATGCGGTGATAAGGCATGCCTTGATTTGGCCCCCGCCATGAACTAGTATTTGATTTGTCCTTGTGCTTTGTTATCTATGTTTTGTATCTACATGTGAACTTGTGATCCCCCTTCATGTGGTGGGCGTCATTGTAGTGCTTGCGAGAAGCAGCTAGTGTTGGGGAGCTCAACTTCCTTGGCTTGGTTGAGTCTCCTTCAATACATTGTCTGATTTGGTTTTGGGTAATGTATAGGTGTGCTAAAATTAAGTGATGCTGGTTGTATGCATGTGAACATGCTGCTCATCTGAAATCATTTTTTATTGCTGTTGATCTGGAATTATTTCAAAGTCATTTATTATTGCTGTTTGACAGAGGTACTAACTTGTTTGCTGTATTAGTGGGCTTCGACCCCTGGGCATAGCAGCCATCCCTTCTATGGGATGACTGTTATGCTTGGATGAGTATGGGAATCCTGCTAGGGTTCGACTCCCCAGGCTCACAGATGAATTTGATGCTCGCATATGTTGTGGGAATATTTTGTTATACATATGGGACCATGGGATGGTTTTCTGTTGGAGGGGTAAGTCAAATGAGGTGGATTTGAAACAAATTCGAGAGACACCCCTCATCTGCAAGGACTATGCAAATTGTATCAGCAACATGCCAACCACAGACACTATAACTTTCAGCATATCCCTACCACTACATGCCAACCACAGCAGACACTATAACTTTCAGCATATCCCTACCACTACAGTAGGTTGTTGTTCACACCTTGCTTTCATTACCCTAGGAAGCAGGAATGTTTCCTAGAAAATGCAAGCGAATTTGACAATCTAAGATTTAAATCTGACACACAAGTACAATTGTCCCAATTTTGAAAACTGCTTTTGCAGGACGAAGGAATCATGCCAACAATAATTACATGTGTTAGATATTCGAACGTTACAATGTTAAGTCAAGCTAGTCCTAGCAAACGAGTTATATTATTGTGATTGAACATGTATCAGGTCTATTAACATGTTAAAGGTTGAACACGATGTCAATTGCTTCCAGCTAAACGATGATTAAGTCCTTTGATTGGAGTTTCCACGCTATTACACACTACATTGAAACTCTAACAGTTCATTTATAGATCCTACTTGGCAGCTTAAATACTTGATCAGGTCGCATACTTGAAGATACATAGTGTACATTTTACACTGCCAATGGCCAAAATCGCAGCATCACCCTCATGTCCTGATTGTCCTGCATCACCACTATATTACGTATGATAATAGAATGCAAACAACAATTGGAAAATTGAGCTTTCATAAGCACAGGGCGAAATTCAGGTGTTGAAAAATGCCACTCTGAAAAGAATTGCCATACAATTTTCTCTCTGTGGATTCACTTACAGTTCGTGTCACACACATCGTACAGCTAAGGAAATCCTACTGCAAAGGATTGTTTCCATCATCTGACATCTGAAATCTAAGTATTAACCATAATAGCAACACAAGTATCTTATGGGAAGAACAGACAAATAATAGGCAATTTATTGATTTATTTGCAGATAAATAAAGATGATGGAAACATAAACTTTGGCGTAGCAACGTCAAGTACCTTAAGGATAGTGCTAGACAAATTTATCTGGCCATTTAACCCCTTTAAGTCCTGCACCATTCCAAATCACCATAGTCAGAACTCATCTGGCAACAACCAGGGAATGGTAAAGATATAAAGTAATGATGATTGTCGACAGACGAACATATTAATTGAAATAAGTATGCTGTTTAATTATATTTTGTTCATCTTATACTCAGGATCTTTCTGTCCTATTCCAACTGCTCAGTCCCTTTTGCTTTTGCTTTTTCTGTTGATGTTGCTTTTGCATGGTAATAGAGTTAGGAAACAGGTCAACAGGCCAACATAGTAGATATGGCAGAAACATGAGCAATATAAGCAATAATTGATTCAGGGGTCCATAAGTCATAACATGAGTCTGAATGCTAGCAAGTTTTGCTCATTGTGCTGCAATGAGTCCTTCATACATCCAATCTAAGTTCCTGCAATTGCCAGTGACCTAAAAAGAGACAAAGACCCTACCAAATTCCTCAGGATCTGGTGGGGTAGCAGGAGTCAGAATTTTCCACAGCTTTAGCACATCAATTTCTTCTGTCCTGCAAAATTTAAAAATGCTATGTAAAAGAACTTCGAAATCCACAATCAGCAGCAGTCTTTACGGACATTGTTACCTATTTATACAGAAATATACTGTGAAGGGTTTGGGATACACGTCTCGCTTGGTAAATCCCAACTTGGTCGCAGGCCAATATTCTTCTCCTTCAGGACCATTGGTGTAAATAACCTGGTCGCCTACTCTCAATCCATGCTTTTCTGCATTACCTCCTGGCTCGATGGACTGTCAAATGTCTAAGTTTGCAATCTTATTTAACTGGGCAACTTCAACCCCAAATTGCCATACTCACAGTAATAACCAGAAAGCCACGCTCATTTTTGCCAAGAGTGAGACCTACTGGTTTCTCAACTTCCACATCAAAAGTCCTACGTTGTCCTGGCTTAACTTTTCCCTCTCTGGCCCCTTCGTCTTTGGCTCTAATCTAAACAAGAAAACTCTAATAAACGAAAAGGAAGGCAGTAGCAATTTGCTACATGACATAAAAACGTTTACAGTGCTGAAAAACAAGGCCAAAACAACTTTTTTTGCCACCAACCTTCAAATATGGGAGTCCCTTTGATGAAGTGAAGCCCGCATTACCGGATTGAATGCCACAAGCTGGTATTCTCTGCAGTTCCATTCATTGGCTTCTTAATCTCTTTTTTGGAAAAATAGAAGAAGCTTTCCAAGCACCTTACCTGCGGTAGGAAAAGTGATGAAGTATGCGGAGAGGGAGCAGAGGACGAAGTCCTAGTTTGCAAAGCAAAGGGCGAGGATGATACCGCTAGAGTTGCCATGGCCTTGTTATCTTTTTATTTTTGCCCCAAAGACGGTGGAAAATGATTTTATGATAGGTTTATTTATTAATTCGCCAAACCCATCTTCTCGGTATGGGTACATCCCAACCATTGATCCAAGGAATGTCCACAGAACTTATAACCACAACCGTCAGATAGGCAACCTTGTTATCAGTACAAAATATCTAAAACTGTTCACATCAAATAAGTCTGGTGGAGTCAAATAACGCCCTTCCTATAAATTGGCTTTATAATTGGTATCTGAACATGTAGCCTTGGGCAAAAAGCCCCACAAACCTTCTATGAACCTGAGGTTTGGGCAATAAAACCCCGCCCAAACTTGCTAAACATAATTATTACTAGTTATTGAGCAGGTAATCATTATTGTAATATTCTGTCAATTCCCTCTCCATCAAACTGAAATTGGCGCAATTCTTCAAGCGGAATACCTCAAAAATGCTTCAATTATCTTCTGCAATTGTGAATGGGGAAGGTATTACATATGATTTTGCATGGTTATATGGGGTATTTGTATGCCAAAATGGTATTTTGCTGCTGTCATTAAATGGGTTTTTGAGTTTCCTAAAGTTTCTTAATGTGTTCCAATTTTTTCCTTCTTATGGTTCTTTCATTCTGTTGAAGAAACCCTCCTCTACGTGAACAGATCGAAGAGCAAAAATGATCTACTAGAGGCAAAAATATGTATCAATGGGCATGCGATGTGGCCCATCATCTTATATACAAAGGTGCTTTATTTGAACATTTTTTATTCAGATCAATATCGACAAAGTTAGCATCCGATTGACCTCTTCTTATTTCCAAAATATCATTTCAGGAGCTACATCCACATTTGCCACTCCACATTTGCGATGTAGGCCACCACTGCCTTTGTATTTAGCATGACACTGATCAACAGGTGATGCAATAGGCTGTCCAGCACTTTTTCTGTGATATCTTGGACAAAACCCTACTCTTGGCGAGGAGCTAGCATTTGAGATCCTTACACTCAGCATCAAACCACCAGTTACGTGGGAAAGTTATGGCCTCCAAGACCCATCCGAAGCGGCTTCTCCCAAAGTGCTTTTCTGCAGCAGTCCCAAACACTTCAATCAATTGACCCATCTATTGCTCTTGCATAGATAGCTGCAAAATTCCTACTATGTCATCTCTGAGGATCCGGGCGTAAGCCTCTACATGCTCGTAATCCAAGCACAAGTGAGGCATGCAAGGAGCTGCAGCCCAGAGGGTTCGAACAACATGCCAAGCCAGTCATAGATAAACTGGCATGTGGTTCGAGCCGACCTCTTCGTACTATATGTGCCCACCCAAAAATGATTGACCACATTGCTCAGCTACCAATACATAGTCCACCACATTGGATCTGCCCCCTGGTTCTCCCATCTGCAAGTGTACTTGTGAGAGGATGGCCACTATGTCAGTTCATTGCAAATGTACCAAGTCAAAGATGCCACAGAGAAAAAGCAAGTGTGATCTGGTTGTCATCTAATGCCCGTGCCCATACCACTTCTATGGGGTGCAGTTGTAACAAATCTCAGCCAAGGGGTCAAATTTCATGGGTTGTTCCACTCCCATGTGTGCATTAAAGTCTCCAAGGAGCATGACACTACGCAACTGCCTACCATACTGAGCTTCTTAATCATGATGTTCAAGATCAAGGTAGAGAACCTCTTGAATCCAATGCTTTTTGACATAACTCCACAATTACATGGGTTTATAGTAACTCTTGATTTCTGAACTTACAAAGTTACTTTTGCTTGCAATTATCTTTTCTCTGGACAAGTCCCTTTCCACATCTTCAGAGACTACCCATAAAGGTTTTCCTGTTCTTTGTATATAAATTTTAGTAACGCAGTCGCGAAGTTTCAACATCTCTTCTTCTTTCGCAGACCACTTGTAGGAAATGAGCTCGTATCTAAATGAGTTACAAGCACAGGATGATCGTATGGATGTCCAGTTCTATTCTATGAGGCACAGCAGTGTTCAAATGCTTTTACACAGGGTGGCCTACCAGTTGTCGAAATTGATCATAATGCTCATTTGCAGTGTGTTCAGAACCTTGTGTCTCATGCAGTTGTTTTCCATTTCACTGGACAGTTTCTTGATCTCAGGAGAGTTGGATTCTGGCTAAAACATCATCTTCAGAGACTTTAAAAGTTTTGGACAAAGATAATAATTTCTTCCTGGTCATGTTTGACTCTTCACTTGCAGTTGACAGGCTTGTGGAATGTGGTGTTGATCCTCTTTGGGGACATTATCTTCTATATCAGGTTTATTCTCCTGGATTCTTGCCAAGTAAGTCTGGTGCATTGTGGCTTGCTTTAGAGGATTTTCCACTAGAATTGCAAGTGTCTGATTTTATGATTTCTATTGCTAATAGATTGGGTATGTATCTTGCCCGTTCTATTGTTAATGGTCCTCGAATCTGTGTATTCCTTCCTACTTGTGTTTCTATTCCTCTAGTGGTCAAAAGTGGCCCACTTTTTTTCAAGTAAAAACTACGTCTGCTTAATGGACCCGAGCTTGCCAAGATGTTTCCCAATGTTGAGGCTTTCGCTACTTACAGGTCTAGGCATATTTTTGTCTCTACCTCCCCAACTGCTCCTATCCCAGCCACATAGCATCCACTTCACCTGAATGTCACGTTGTACCATCTTCTTCCTCATCTGCCTCTGCACTAGTTAATCCGCCAGTATTACCAGCCCTTGTGCATTCTTCTTAAGCTATTTTTGCGCCATCAACTTCTTCTAATGCATCTCCGTCTCAGCCTATATTAGTAGATCCTCTTAATGAGGATCAACACTCTCGTCTTCAAGACATTGCTCACAAGCAAGAATTATTGGAAGATGGATGGTCTATCCATGCCTTAAGAAGCTTGCACACCGCAAAAATAGCTCGGCTCCTCAATCTGCGCTAGTTGACTCTGTGGCTCCAATATCTGCTACGATTGTTAAAGTGCATGTTTCTGATTCAGTGGCATTGAGACACCAGGGAGCAGACCAAGTTGCTGTTAATAATTCTATGGATGTGGAAGTTCGACCTGGTTAAATATGATTATATATTATTCTTCTCTTTGTAGGAGAGGAAAATAGTGTGAATTGCAGTACATTGTCATGCTTAGATGGGTGGCCCTGCTCAGTTGGTTCTAATTATCCTTTTATTCCTGTCTCTGCATTGTATTATGTATTATGGTGGGTTATTAATAAAGTCTAACGTCATTCAAAAAAAAAAAAAAACTAGCAAAAAGGCACGCCAGAAGCTTTGTAAGGAAAGGAAAAGATGAGAGTTGTTTTCTAGATTTTATTTAGAGATAGGCATTCATCTATGGTCATGTTGTAACCGATGTGAAGTATAGAAGCTTCATAGGTGCTGATATATTATAACGCAGCATCTTTTTTGTCATATTGCAATTGTCATGGAACTACAACAATGTAACTGGTCCTATAAAACTACCTGCAAAATCATAGAGTAATGGAATGTGATGTGGGAGCCTTGGAACTGTGGCAACTCTAAGACAATACAAGAAAGTTGCATCCATTTCTAGAATGCCTTAGATTAGCTGAATGAACTGACTACATGCAACCATGATGGTATTGTGTATTTAGTGCAGGACATCTGTAGGATTCATGCACTTGAACCTACTATTCAATGTGGATAGATCAATTAGGACTTGTACAACGTCAAGTACCCCCAATTCGTCCTCTTCCATCCCAGCTTTGGCCCGACAATGCCAAGACTAGTGCACACAAAACATTACATTGTATCGATGGTGGATTAATTAATGTAAAGTGTTTTGAATGGTTTTACATGTTGAAGACTTTGTGACATCCTCAGAAGGCTTTGGCAAGGTCAAAGTTGTTAGGTATTTAAGCTTAGTATCATTCAACTAGGCTTAGGTTTTTGCAAGGTCAAATTTGTTAGGCTTTCAAAGAGTTGGTGTCATTCAGCATGGAATAGGCAAAGTAGAGGAATATTACATATCTATATCAGTTTGTGAGTGCAATGGTTAAGAAAGAAAGAATATTAGACATTTTCCATATGGCCCACATGGGCAGCCCACATGTGTAGCCTACAAGGGGTTTTGCATTACAATACAAACCTTTATGGACGGTAACCCATCTTAAACGACAACGTGCTACGAAAATCAGTGAGGTTTTGCATTCAAAATGCATAAACCTTGGCTTGGATAGCCACATGTTTTGGCATTTGACAAAAGATGATGATATATTTGAGTTCCATTTTACCTTACAACGTAAACTACTCTTGAACATAATGCAATTTCTTTTAAAATCTTGTAGTGAGGATTTTAAAATTTATGTACGTTCAAAATGCATAAATCTCATGGTATTTTATTTCCATAATATCGGTGACATGAGTGGGAAGACATGTGTGTTTTGTTTATGTGTTTTGTATTGCATTTGTGTGCATGATGTTTTGCCCTCAATTTGGCACATGCCTTTGCGACCTACATCTCTTATGGTCAAGAGTGGCACCATTGTGTGTATATATGTAGCATAATAGCGGGGGTTTTCTTTGTGTTTTTATGCAGCTTTTCACTAAGGTTTTTATATGATTTATTGATGTATTCAAATGGATGTACTAATGCGTATTATCGAGAGTGCACCATTTCGAGCCATTGATTTTAGCCTTTTTCTTTTCCAATGGTCAACAACCAATGGCTCACAACAAAAGCCCTTTTTTTGTGAGTGTGGTGCATAATGGTCAACAACCAATGGCTCACAACAAAAGCCCTCTTTTTGTGTGCGTGTGGTGCATAATAGTCAACAACCAATGGTTCACAACAAAAGCCCTATTTTTTGTGTATGGTGCATAATGGGCACATGAAGGGCTTTGACGGGCACATGCGGTCTGATTTCCCATTTGGCAACACATTTCTTATCATAACTTTTGATCCAGAGCTCTGTTTGAGATGATTTTTATTGCATTGGAAAGCTCTCTCCGAGATCTTTTTGATAGTGTATGATATGGATATGTTTGGTTTAAATATCTATGCTAAAACAGTAAATTTTCGGCCGGGTTTGGTAGGTTTTACATCCTACCGGTGATTATCTGAGATTAGCTATTGGATATTGTTTTATAGCTCATTTCGAATGAAGGTTGCAAAAAAATTACCATGCATTTTTTAGATTTTTGAGGCAGTTATTAAGCAAATTCCAAGGCTTCTAGATCCTTGTGCTAACAAAGCGAAAAAGTTTCCACTTTGGTTTCTCACCACAAGAATCCATGGAGGCCAAAGGCTGTTTGTTAAATTCAGGTTGAAAAAATGTTTGTGTATGGGTGTTGCAAACTTTATGACTTTCAGAATAATGGGATCAATCCGCTCTATCTTTATGGTAACTTTTATTTATGTTCTATTTGTTTTATTGTGATGAAATTCAAAAGCTACAGGTGATGAAAGCCTCAAATGAATTCTAGTTTTTTCGGTTTGAATTCTAAATTTTTTGTCACACCAGGGGGAGGGGGACGTCCCTAAGGCCCCGAAGGGGCCAAAAAATTTTTTTTGCAACACAAACCATTAACAACACATAACAACCAACACATAACAACCATTGACATTAACAACCAACACATAACTACCATTGACACTAATTAACACAACCATTGGGTCCAACACATTTAAATTAAAATCCCCCTTAAACCCCCTTTGGTTTGGGTGCATATTCACGAGGGGGTGGCGAGGGCAAATGAGAGCCCTCATAATTATATTTTGCACGTACAAAAATCAACACCATATAGTATTCCGCTTGAAATCTTATAGTATTTTGCGAATCTTGTTATACAGTATAACAAATTTTGTACTTGCATACCCCACAAACGAGGAACTTTACACAAGGCCCCCAAAAATTAACTCGCATTCATAATCATGATGGAAACCAGTATAAGCACGGTTTTTAATACATGCAACTCGTAATGTCAATAAAAACTAGATGATTCTCATGGTTTTGTAATATCACTACTAGTTTGATCGTAGTTTTTATACTAATTCTATGTCTTATACTAGTTGCTTAAAATTATTACTAGTTTAGGAGGTGATTTTTAAGCATACATTGTCAGTATTATAATCTAAGACGATTTTATATACTAGCTAGCACGACATATACATAGTTTTAACCTAGTTTTAATCCTCTCAAGTTTTGCTTATTAGTTCAAAAACCATGTCTGATTTTGAAACTGTTTTGTCTGTTTATGGCACATGCTTATTTACTATGCTTGTTAGCAGTCTACTATGGTGGTTTATATCGTTGTTGTTTTAATATACTTGTTTCAATCCTTGAAGTCATTACGAACTTTGAGCATGATTTTTTACATTAACTAGTGATTCCAACTATTATATCTAATCTTGCACTACTTTTAGAGCATGATCCTTATTCACAATTATAAACTTATATTATCTGCATTGACTTATTTAGTGGTTTTATGGCATGGTCTATGTTTTCTTTCTTGTTTTCTACCATTATATGTAGCACAGTTTTATGTTGGGCCGTGTACATTTGTACTTATATTTGCCAATGTATTCTTTGTG
The DNA here is from genome assembly GCA_021234155.1 of Isoetes taiwanensis. Taxonomy (NCBI): domain Eukaryota; kingdom Viridiplantae; phylum Streptophyta; class Lycopodiopsida; order Isoetales; family Isoetaceae; genus Isoetes; species Isoetes taiwanensis. Next base: position 4,510,990 of record JAJEKV010000015.1, on the reverse strand, counting down.
GTATAGTATTTAGTATCCATAGAGTGTGCACGTGGATTATTTAAAGTGTTTATCATGCATGATTTGGGTGCTCCCTTGCATATTTGAAGTGGTAGGGAGCTCTAGAGGTATGGTGTAGAGCATCTTTGTCATGGAGTCTCCTATAACAACAATAATTCTAGCGAAAGTTGAGGGCATAACTCACTTGTGATAAAGGATATCTAGTGTTCTAATGTAAAACTCTATATACCGTCGAGTATATTCCTAAGACTTTTATTCTTTATAATTAGCAATGTTCAATTGTAGATGTATGGCTAGGGAAATAATGTGGTGAATCAATGATATATTTCCCCATCCTCATTTTTAATTAGCCTTATTTTAGAAGTGCGTATCACTTAGCCAAACCAAAATTTTAAAATCTCAAGAAAGTACACAAGATCCTCTTTTAGAATCAAACAATATTCATATCCATTGTACCATTTAGCAATAAGGCACCATATGTTCAGATATTCACTTCACCTAGGCAGCAACTTGGAACAACATGCTTCACTTTCATGCGATAGAGAAGAGTTACGACAAATTCAAGCTTGAACTCAAAGCATGATTTTTGATTATGGGCATCGCTTGTGAGGCAAGTTTGGAACTGGTGCCTGGAGAGGGTTTTTTTGTTCTTCCTCTCTTTGAACCCTCGAGGAAACTCTGTATGCAAGCTCTCGACAACTTTAGAGGCTGAAAGGGTTGCCAAAACGTAAATCCTACAGCTTTCATAGGATTTAAGTATTGAGGTACCAAAACCGCTCCATCTGCTAATCCCACCACTCAAATGGTAGTTAATGTCCCAAGAAATGTCTCCGAAAAGAAAAAGTGGCCATCCACCGCACAAATGTGCCAAACCCAAATTTCTGACGTGGTGGGGTACTATGGGGAAATGAAGTGTCCCCCCAGTTCGGCAACTCTAGCGAGCTTGGAATGCGCTTTTGACTTCGCACATAAGTCCGAAGCATCCAATTTACTCCATGAACCAATTATTATGACCAATAGAGCCAAACTTGATTCGCTCTAAGCAACTAGTCGACCTTTCATTCAATGCACTCTCTGCCTAGTGCATTAGTCTAAACATGCCATGTACTCAGCAATCCGAGCTGCTGATCGATCTTCTACTTCTCCAGCATATGTCCTATGATAATTTTGCCCTTCTAGATGCAAGCTGGCATAATTAAATACGGTCATTCGCACTTTAAGCATGCCGATCGTGTGATGTCCAAATTGTTCGAGATATCGAATGACGGGCAAAGTTTGAAACCGGTGCATGGGAGGGTTTTGTTCTCCCCCTCTTGAACCATCGGAGGAAACCTTGCATGCAAGCTACCGACCACTTCAAAGGCAGGGGAGGGTATAGGGTTTAAGTATGGGTACCAAAATCATTCCATCCGCCTAAAATGGTATCTCATGTCCCAAGAAATGTTCCCAAAAAGAAAAATAGTCATCCCTTTTGCGGATATGCCAAACCTTAAATTTCCCCTTCTGCATCCGCGATGAGGGAAATGGCGTTCCTCCAGTTTAACTTGACTCTCAATTGAGCTCGAAAATGCGGTTTTCACTTAGCAAATGAGTCCAAAGCATCCAATTTACTCCGAGGGACGAACTATTATGACCTCGACTTGCTCCAAGCAACTAGTCGATCTTTCGCTCAATACACCCGACCTAGTGCTTTAGTCTAAACATAGCATGCACTTTCGACAATTCGGCCTTCTAATCGATTTTCTACTCCTCAAACATGTGTCCTAGGCTAAGTCCGTCTTTATGGATGCAATCGCGGCGCATCGGTCATTAGGTACCGGCATGCACGGGATCACGATGTCCAAATTTTGTTACGAGACATCGCGACAAAGGGAAAGTTTGGAACCAATGGGTGGGGAGGGTTTTTGTTCTCCTCCTCTTGAACCCCGGCCGAGGAAAGGAGGGCTGCCAAAATGTAAACCCTTCGAGAGGGCAAGGAGGGTGCCAAAATGTAAACCCTACATATTTCATAGGGTTTAAGTATCAAAGGTACCAAAACCTGCTCCATCTAATAATCCCACCATTCAAATGGTAGCCCATGTCCCAAGAAACGCGTCCCGAAAAGAAAAAATGGCCATCCATCGTATGGGTGTGCCAAACCCCAAATTTTTCCCCTTTTCTTCCCGTCTCAAGACTAATCGTTTTCGATCATTGCCTTTAGGAATAACCACCTTTTCCTAAAGCTAGTCACCGACCATGCGCTTTGAAAGGTTCCAAACTTTTCCAAAGCTAGTCACTTGAATATCCGCTTTGAAAGGTTTTTCTTAGGTTAGTAAACTTACCATCCGCTATAAGATCTTATAATCGATTTGGCTTCTATGTCGCAATCACAATTACCTCCTTACTTCTTTACTCTAGAGCAAAAATTGATTGAAAAGAAACTCTTTCATTAACCCAAATCAAATGAAAACAATCATTCCAGCACTCACATGCACCTACAATCCATCCCCTCCCCTTCCCCTTTTAAATACCCTTTACCTTATACCCCTTTACCTAAAACCTTAGGTTTGCTCCATGCGTTTATAAAATAAGAATATTTCAAAAAACAATATCCCGCATGACAATCTCCATGTCTTGCAATGCTCAACCCGACAATGTTAAACTAACAAGTACACCCAAAATTATGGCTCATAATGCTTGATAACATGTGTCATTATCTTGCACCCTTGCAAACTAATTAGTTCATTCATTTAGAATAGTTCAAACCAATGATTATTTACCTCACCATATCTAGCATAGGTTCATCTCAATGACAAAATTATTAAGGGTTTTTCAGGCTTAAGGTTCAAGGTAGGAATATCTTATTCATTGCCCCCTAGATCAACGACTTAGGTCTAGCAAAAACTTAACTTCAATGGGCCACTATTACCTTTAACTTCCTTGAGGGGGTCGATCATCTCAAAAAAATATTGCTCATGAAGTGCTTAAAATTTTAAAGAAGATAATCTTACCTATTCGAAGGCCAATGCTTTTATTATTATTTTTTTACCATAGCAAAAGAAAACTAGGGCTAGGGCATCGATTTAGAGCAATGAGGAATGGCTATTTGGCTAGTAACCATCTATGGCGTCTAAGCTTTCTTGGTTCATTTAGAAGTAGAAAGCGGCATTGATCTGAGGAAGTGTTTGGGTTTATCTTCACCTCTAATCTTTTCACTTCTTAAACAGAGTCCGCTCTGAGCCGTTTCTTTTTGGTCAGATACTTACATGTTTTGCGTTTGCAAAACCACAAATCTTTGCACTTGAAGCCAGGATACAATTTTCTTATCTGCATTTATAAATCTGGTAAAATCATATGGTACGAGGAGAAGCCGTAAGTTCGGGTCTTGAATAGACATGTGAGTTTCTTGATAGAATTTTCATATTATCTGTTTCGTTTTGCAGGGACATCATGTGTTGTCGGTGGATCGTCTTCTGCGATCATTCCAATAGGTAAGAATGGTATTTCTATTTTTGTTTGTCTTATTTGGCTTGGCATTTTAGCTTGTTGACTTTTATCTAGCACGAAATATCACTTAGGACTGAATAGAATAATTTCTATGCGATGATGACAACCGGAAGGAGCCATGTTGTAATGTCTGTTGATTTTGTGCTTTTGAAAATGTTTTGCGGTTTTCCTACCATTTTATCCTAAAGCTTTTTGCAGGCTTAGGAGGATTTGTAGCATGCGAGCTCTTTCGAAGGTTTGGCGGCCAATAAAGGACCTCCTTCTTGTCGACCCTTGTAAGGGAAATTCAAATTGTATGTCAAGTTATGTGCTTATTATCTTTGTGCTTTTACGCATTCTTTCTTGCCGCCAAATTAGTTAATAAGAGTAGATAATCTTGTCTTGCATCATCCACTTAAGAGAGCAACCTGGTCATTGTGAATAATCTCCCTTCATTGCAAGGCTTCCGGCTAGATGCATTATTATTATTTGTTGGCCTTCATGTTCCTCATACCCTCAGATTACGCCCATCGATCATCATTTCCAAAAGATTGATCAGGCCTTCTTTTTATTATCATTTGGAAATCCTCATAGCCAATCAATCCCACTTTTTTGATGCGGGCGATTCGAGCCCTAATCACTTCTGACAAATCTTTGTATCTTTTTGGCTTCATTGATGGCAATTTTGATTTCCATGTTTTTGATAATTGCAATTCTTGAGAGGCTTCTTGCATCTAGGCGTTCTATGGTTCCACTTATTTTCATGATGAGAGATTTCTCATCAACTTCATTATGGAAACAAATATGAGGATGGACAAAGCTGCGTTTTCATCCTAATTAGCTTGATATTTCTCTCAAGTTGATAGATTGAATGCGCCATATAGATCAATGCATCTTATATATAGCAAATTTGACATATATCGAGGATCCCCTCAGGGAAAGAAGGTGATTAATTGCAAAGAATGAGAGGATAAGATAATCATCTTTATATGAAGAAAGTAACTACTACTCCTTCTTGGTAGTTAGTAAGTTACTATGTAATGCGTCTAAGTCCAATGATGGATCACTTAGTTTATAGTTCCTTAATTAACATGAGGAGCGCCATAGTCTGATGCCATTGTTTATAAATAGATGTCACATTGCAAAAGGCCTTCTTATGCTCGGACGATATAATAGCTCTCTTTCGTCACGGTCCCATTGTATGGAGACCCAGAGTTGAAAATGTTGAAGGATGTCCTACAAGGAAATCACATAAGTGAAGTTTGAGCAGCAAAGTTTACATTTTGTGGTGTTCATAAAGGGCACACTTGCTTCTTGAGAGCCCCGGATGGTTCCGGTAGTTATCTAGAAAGATACCTTCACACATAGAATTGACTCGATTGCTTGATTAAGATTTTTGGTGATTTCACACCTCTGAATATATAAAAGTATTTCCAAGCTTAAAGAAAACCAAAATGTGAGGAAAAGATGCTAAGCGAGGTAGGGTATGAAATTCACAATTTCAACATTGTGAGGGATTCAAAATTCCCCTATCGGAGACACAAACTCTGATCTTACCTATGTCTTTGCGGAAATCATGCGGTATATGCTAAGTACTAGTTTGGGAGCCATTATAAGCCTATTCCATATTCAAGAGTGTTAGAGTATAAAGTAGCCATGTACTCTTGGATTTGTGTGCATGTAATGTTTAAAGCCACTTCACATTTCATTCGAAAGAAAGAATGATTTAGAAGGCATAAAAACATATTTGAGTGGTATCCTAATGGAACCCTCCCTCCACGGACACGTCTCAATCGATTCTTATGGATGTTGCTCTTTGTTGAGGGAACTATATATGAGAATGAAATTCTTTATTTATA